>CM024240.1:101405276-101508371 GCA_013421045.1 Propylea japonica | reverse complement strand
TAATGCAGTTCGCTTCGGATCGATGAATTTTCAACGTCAATCGATTCATTAGACCGAGATTATAATTATCAGTGATAACCGTTCTTGTAGATCCTACAGAATTTTCGCAAAATGGTGAAATATAGCGTTTTAGGGGGGGTCAACCCCTTACTCATTTTTCGTCCAAAATTTCAAAATTTAAGATGATCATTTTATGTGCTTATATTGAAGAGGACTACAGACTGAAAAAAAATATGCAATCCATTTTATTCCGCCTGTTCAAACGGAAATTATGGAAGTTTGAAATATCGAGTTTTGGAAAAAAATGCCATTTGAACGGTGAAATTCTAAACGCTTGCAGATATCGATTCGAAAGTATTTTTTCTTATTCAGCTACCTCGAAAACCTATAAAAACATACCAAATTCAATAAAGTCTGCCATACTTTTCAAATAAATTCAGTTTATAGATTTTGCATTTTTCATTTTCGAGTTGCGTTCGAGAGCGCCTGCTTAATGCAGTTCGCTTCGGATCGATGAATTTTCAACGTCAATCGATTCATTAGACCGAGATTTATAATTATCAGTGATAACCGTTCTTGTAGATCCTACAGAATTTTCGCAAAATGGTGAAATATAGCGTTTTAGGGGGGGTCAACCCTTACTCATTTTTCGTCCAAAATTTCAAAATTTAAGATGATCATTTTATGTGCTTATATTGAAGAGGACTACAGACTGAAAAAAATATGCAATCCATTTTTATTCCGCCTGTTCAAACGGAAATTATGGAAGTTTGAAATATCGAGTTTTGGAAAAAATGCCATTTGAACGGTGAAATTCTAAACGCTTGCAGATATCGATTCGAAAGTATTTTATTTATATTCAGCTACCTCGAAAACCTATAAAAACATACCAAATTCAATAAAGTCTGCCATACTTTTCAAATAAATTCAGTTTATAGATTTTGCATTTTTCATTTTCGAGTTGCGTTCGAGAGCGCCTGCTTAATGCAGTTCGCTTCGGATCGATGAATTTTCAACGTCAATCGATTCATTAGACCGAGATTTATAATTATCAGTGATAACCGTTCTTGTAGATCCTACAGAATTTTCGCAAAATGGTGAAATATAGCGTTTTAGGGGGGGTCAACCCCTTACTCATTTTTCGTCCAAAATTTCAAAATTTAAGATGATCATTTTATGTGCTTATATTGAAGGGGACTACAGACTGAAAAAGAATATGCAATCCATTTTTTATTCCGCCTGTTCAAACGGAAATTATGGAAGTTTGAAATATCGAGTTTTGGAAAAAATGCCATTTGAACGGTGAAATTCTAAACGCTTGCAGATATCGATTCGAAAGTATTTTATTTATATTCAGCTACCTCGAAAACCTATAAAAACATACCAAATTCAATAAAGTCTGCCATACTTTTCAAATAAATTCAGTTTATAGATTTTGCATTTTTCATTTTCGAGTTGCGTTCGAGAGCGCCTGCTTAATGCAGTTCGCTTCGGATCGATGAATTTTCAACGTCAATCGATTCATTAGACCGAGATTCATAATTATCAGTGATAACCGTTCTTGTAGATCCTACAGAATTTTCGCAAAATGGTGAAATATAGCGTTTTAGGGGGGGTCAACCCCTTACTCATTTTTCGTCCAAAATTTCAAAATTTAAGATGATCATTTTATGTGCTTATATTGAAGAGGACTACAGACTGAAAAAGAATATGCAATCCATTTTTTATTCCGCCTGTTCAAACGGAAATTATGGAAGTTTGAAATATCGAGTTTTGAAAAAAATGCCATTTGAACGGTGAAATTCTAAACGCTTGCAGATATCGATTCGAAAGTATTTTATTATATTCAGCTACCTCGAAAACCTATAAAAACATACCAAATTCAATAAAGTCTGCCATACTTTTCAAATAAATTCAGTTTATAGATTTTGCATTTTTCATTTTCGAGTTGCGTTCGAGAGCGCCTGCTTAATGCAGTTCGCTTCGGATCGATGAATTTTCAACGTCAATCGATTCATTAGACCGAGATTTATAATTATCAGTGATAACCGTTCTTGTAGATCCTACAGAATTTTCGCAAAATGGTGAAATATAGCGTTTTAGGGGGGGTCAACCCTTACTCATTTTTCGTCCAAATTTCAAAATTTAAGATGATCATTTTATGTGCTTATATGGAAGGGGACTACAGACTGAAAAAGAATCTGCAATCCATTTTTTATTCCGCCTGTTCAAACGGAAATTATGGAAGTTTGAAATATCGAGTTTTGGAAAAAATGCCATTTGAACGGTGAAATTCTAAACGCTTGCAGATATCGATTCGAAAAATTTTATTCATATTCAGCTACCTCGAAAACCTATAAAAACATACCAAATTCAATAAAGTCTGCCATACTTTTCAAATAAATTCAGTTTATAGATTTTGCATTTTTCATTTTCGAGTTGCGTTCGAGAGCGCCTGCTTAATGCAGTTCGCTTCGGATCGATGAATTTTCAACGTCAATCGATTCATTAGACCGAGATTATAATTATCAGTGATAACCGTTCTTGTAGATCCTACAGAATTTTCGCAAAATGGTGAAATATAGCGTTTTAGGGGGGTCAACCCCTTACTCATTTTTCGTCCAAAATTTCAAAATTTAAGATGATCATTTTATGTGCTTATATTGAAGGGGACTACAGACTGAAAAAGAATATGCAATCCATTTTTTATTCCGCCTGTTCAAACGGAAATTATGGAAGTTTGAAATATCGAGTTTTGGAAAAAATGCCATTTGAACGGTGAAATTCTAAACGCTTGCAGATATCGATTCGAAAGTATTTATTTATATTCAGCTACCTCGAAAACCTATAAAAACATACCAAATTCAATAAAGTCTGCCATACTTTTCAAATAAATTCAGTTTATAGATTTTGCATTTTTCATTTTCGAGTTGCGTTCGAGAGCGCCTGCTTAATGCAGTTCGCTTCGGATCGATGAATTTTCAACGTCAATCGATTCATTAGACCGAGATTTATAATTATCAGTGATAACCGTTCTTGTAGATCCTACAGAATTTTCGCAAAATGGTGAAATATAGCGTTTTAGGGGGGGTCAACCCCTTACTTTTTCGTCCAAAATTTCAAAATTTAAGATGATCATTTTATGTGCTTATATTGAAGAGGACTACAGACTGAAAAAGAATATGCAATCCATTTTTATTCCGCCTGTTCAAACGGAAATTATGGAAGTTTGAAATATCGAGTTTTGGAAAAAATGCCATTTGAACGGTGAAATTCTAAACGCTTGCAGATATCGATTCGAAAGTATTTTTTTATATTCAGCTACCTCGAAAACCTATAAAAACATACCAAATTCAATAAAGTCTGCCATACTTTTCAAATAAATTCAGTTTATAGATTTTGCATTTTTCATTTTCGAGTTGCGTTCGAGAGCGCCTGCTTAATGCAGTTCGCTTCGGATCGATGAATTTTCAACGTCAATCGATTCATTAGACCGAGATTTATAATTATCAGTGATAACCGTTCTTGTAGATCCTACAGAATTTTCGCAAAATGGTGAAATATAGCGTTTTAGGGGGGGTCAACCCCTTACTCATTTTTCGTCCAAAATTTCAAAATTTAAGATGATCATTTTATGTGCTTATATTGAAGGGGACTACAGACTGAAAAAGAATATGCAATCCATTTTTATTCCGCCTGTTCAAACGGAAATTATGGAAGTTTGAAATATCGAGTTTTGGAAAAAATGCCATTTGAACGGTGAAATTCTAAACGCTTGCAGATATCGATTCGAAAGTATTTTTCTTATTCAGCTACCTCGAAAACCTATAAAAACATACCAAATTCAATAAAGTCTGCCATACTTTTCAAATAAATTCAGTTTATAGATTTTGCATTTTTCATTTTCGAGTTGCGTTCGAGAGCGCCTGCTTAATGCAGTTCGCTTCGGATCGATGAATTTTCAACGTCAATCGATTCATTAGACCGAGATTTATAATTATCAGTGATAACCGTTCTTGTAGATCCTACAGAATTTTCGCAAAATGTGTGAAATATAGCGTTTTAGGGGGGTCAACCCTTACTCATTTTTCGTCCAAAATTTCAAAATTTAAGATGATCATTTTATGTGCTTATATTGAAGAGGACTACAGACTGAAAAAGAATATGCAATCCATTTTTATTCCGCCTGTTCAAACGGAAATTATGGAAGTTTGAAATATCGAGTTTTGGAAAAAATGCCATTAGAACGGTGAAATTCTAAACGCTTGCAGATATCGATTCGAAAGTATTTTATTTATATTCAGCTACCTCGAAAATAAATAAAGTCCGCCATACTTTTCAAATAAATTCAGTTTATAGATTTTGCATTTTTCATTTTCGAGTTGCGTTCGAGAGCGCCTGCTTAATGCAGTTCGCTTCGGATCGATGAATTTTCAACGTCAATCGATTCATTAGACCGAGATTTATAATTATCAGTGATAACCGTTCTTGTAGATCCTACAGAATTTTCGCAAAATGGTGAAATATAGCGTTTTAGGGGGGGTCAACCCTTACTCATTTTTCGTCCAAAATTTCAAAATTTAAGATGATCATTTTATGTGCTTATATTGAAGGGGACTACAGACTGAAAAAGAATATGCAATCCATTTTTTATTCCGCCTGTTCAAACGGAAATTATGGAAGTTTGAAATATCGAGTTTTGGAAAAAATGCCATTTGAACGGTGAAATTCTAAACGCTTGCAGATATCGATTCGAAAGTATTTTATTTATATTCAGCTACCTCGAAAACCTATAAAAACATACCAAATTCAATAAAGTCTGCCATACTTTTCAAATAAATTCAGTTTATAGATTTTGCATTTTTCATTTTCGAGTTGCGTTCGAGAGCGCCTGCTTAATGCAGTTCGCTTCGGATCGATGAATTTTCAACGTCAATCGATTCATTAGACCGAGATTTATAATTATCAGTGATAACCGTTCTTGTAGATCCTACAGAATTTTCGCAAAATGGTGAAATATAGCGTTTTAGGGGGGTCAACCCCTTACTCATTTTTCGTCCAAAATTTCAAAATTTAAGATGATCATTTTATGTGCTTATATTGAAGAGGACTACAGACTGAAAAAGAATATGCAATCCATTTTTTATTCCGCCTGTTCAAACGGAAATTATGGAAGTTTGAAATATCGAGTTTTGGAAAAAATGCCATTTGAACGGTGAAATTCTAAACGCTTGCAGATATCGATTCGAAAGTATTTTATTTTCATTCACCTACCTCGAAAACCTATAAAAACATACCAAATCCACTAAAGTCTGCCATACTTTTCAAATAAATTCAGTTCATAGATTTTGCATTTTTCATTTTCGAGTTGCGTTCCAGAGCGCCTGCTTAATGCAGTTCGCTTCGGATCGATGAATTTTCAACGTCAATCGATTCATTAGACCGAGATTTATAATTATCAGTGATAACCGTTCTTGTAGATCCTACAGAATTTTCGCAAAATGGTGAAATATATCGTTTTAGGGGGGGTCAACCCCTACTCATTTTTCGTTCAAAATTTCAAAATTTAAGATGATCATTTTATGTGCTTTTATTGAAGAGGACTACAGACTGAAAAAAATATGCAATCCATTTCTTATTCCGCCTGTTCAAACGGAAATTATGGAAGTTTGAAATATCGAGTTTTGGAAAAAATGCCATTTGAACGGTGAAATTCTAAACGCTTGCAGATATCGATTCGAAAGTATTTTATTTATATTCAGCTACCTCGAAAACCTATAAAACATACCAAATTTAATAAAGTCTGCCATACTTTTCAAATAAATTCAGTTTATAGATTTTGCATTTTTCATTTTCGAGTTGCGTTCGAGAGCGCCTGCTTAATGCAGTTCGCTTCGGATCGATGAATTTTCAACGTCAATCGATTCATTAGACCGAGATTTATAATTATCAGTGATAACCGTTCTTGTAGATCCTACAGAATTTTCGCAAAATGGTGAAATATAGCGTTTTAGGGGGGGTCAACCCCTTACTCATTTTTCGTCCAAAATTTCAAAATTTAAGATGATCATTTTATGTGCTTATATTGAAGGGACTACAGACTGAAAAAGAATATGCAATCCTTTTTATTCCGCCTGTTCAAACGGAAATTATGGAAGTTTGAAATATCGAGTTTTGGAAAAAATGCCATTTGAACGGTGAAATTCTAAACGCTTGCAGATATCGATTCGAAAGTATTTTTTTTATTCAGCTACCTCGAAAACCTATAAAAACATACCAAATTCAATAAAGTCTGCCATACTTTCAAATAAATTCAGTTTATAGATTTTGCATTTTTCATTTTCGAGTTGCGTTCGAGAGCGCCTGCTTAATGCAGTTCGCTTCGGATCGATGAATTTTCAACGTCAATCGATTCATTAGACCGAGATTTATAATTATCAGTGATAACCGTTCTTGTAGATCCTACAGAATTTTCGCAAAATGGTGAAATATAGCGTTTTAGGGGGGGTCAACCCCTTACTCATTTTTCGTCCAAAATTTCAAAATTTAAGATGATCATTTTATGTGCTTATATTGAAGAGGACTACAGACTGAAAAAGAATATGCAATCCATTTTTATTCCGCCTGTTCAAACGGAAATTATGGAAGTTTGAAATATCGAGTTTTGGAAAAAATGCCATTTGAACGGTGAAAATCTAAACGCTTGCAGATATCGATTCGAAAGTATTTATTTATTCAGCTACCTCGAAAACCTATAAAAACATACCAAATTCAATAAAGTCTGCCATACTTTTCAAATAAATTCAGTTTATAGATTTTGCATTTTTCATTTTCGAGTTGCGTTCGAGAGCGCCTGCTTAATGCAGTTCGCTTCGGATCGATGAATTTTCAACGTCAATCGATTCATTAGACCGAGATTATAATTATCAGTGATAACCGTTCTTGTAGATCCTACAGAATTTTCGCAAAATGGTGAAATATAGCGTTTTAGGGGGGGTCAACCCCTTACTCATTTTTCGTCCAAAATTTCAAAATTTAAGATGATCATTTTATGTGCTTATATTGAAGGGGACTACAAACTGAAAAAGAATCTGCAATCCATTTTTATTCCGCCTGTTCAAACGGAAATTATGGAAGTTTGAAATATCGAGTTTTGGAAAAAATGCCATTTGAACGGTGAAATTCTAAACGCTTGCAGATATCGATTCGAAAGTATTTTATTGATATTCAGCTACCTCGAAAACCTATAAAAACATACCAAATTCAATAGAGTCTGCCATACTTTCCAAATAAATTCAGTTTATAGATTTTGCATTTTTCATTTTCGAGTTGCGTTCGAGAGCGCCTGCTTAATGCAGTTCGCTTCGGATCGATGAATTTTCAACGTCAATCGATTCATTAGACCGAGATTTATAATTATCAGTGATAACCGTTCTTGTAGATCCTACAGAATTTTCGCAAAATGGTGAAATATAGCGTTTTAGGGGGGGTCAACCCCTTACTCATTTTTCGTCCAAAATTTCAAAATTTAAGATGATCATTTTATGTGCTTATATTGAAGAGGACTACAGACTGAAAAAGAATATGCAATCCATTTTTTATTCCGCCTGTTCAAACGGAAATTATGGAAGTTTGAAATATCGAGTTTTGGAAAAAATGCCATTTGAACGGTGAAATTCTAAACGCTTGCAGATATCGATTCGAAAGTATTTTATTTATATTCAGCTACCTCGAAAACCTATAAAAACATACCAAATTCAATAAAGTCTGCCATACTTTTCCAAATAAATTCAGTTTATAGATTTTGCATTTTTCATTTTCGAGTTGCGTTCGAGAGCGCCTGCTTAATGCAGTTCGCTTCGGATCGATGAATTTTCAACGTCAATCGATTCATTAGACCGAGATTTATAATTATCAGTGATAACCGTTCTTGTAGATCCTACAGAATTTTCGCAAAATGGTGAAATATAGCGTTTTAGGGGGGTCAACCCCTTACTCATTTTTCGTCCAAAATTTCAAAATTTAAGATGATCATTTTATGTGCTTATATTGAAGGGGACTACAGACTGAAAAAGAATCTGCAATCCATTTTTTATTCCGCCTGTTCAAACGGAAATTATGGAAGTTTGAAATATCGAGTTTTGGAAAAAATGCCATTTGAACGGTGAAATTCTAAACGCTTGCAGATATCGATTCGAAAATTTTTTATTCATATTCAGCTACCTCGAAAACCTATAAAAACATACCAAATTCAATAAAGTCTGCCATACTTTTCAAATAAATTCAGTTTATAGATTTTGCATTTTTCATTTTCGAGTTGCGTTCGAGAGCGCCTGCTTAATGCAGTTCGCTTCGGATCGATGAATTTTCAACGTCAATCGATTCATTAGACCGAGATTCATAATTATCAGTGATAACCGTTCTTGTAGATCCTACAGAATTTTCGCAAAATGGTGAAATATAGCGTTTTAGGGGGGGTCAACCCCCTACTCATTTTTCGTCCAAAATTTCAAAATTTAAGATGATCATTTTATGTGCTTATATTGAAGGGGACTACAGACTGAAAAAGAATCTGCAATCCATTTTTTATTCCGCCTGTTCAAACGGAAATTATGGAAGTTTGAAATATCGAGTTTTGGAAAAAATGCCATTTGAACGGTGAAATTCTAAACGCTTGCAGATATCGATTCGAAAGTATTTTATTTATATTCAGCTACCTCGAAAACCTATAAAAACATACCAAATTCAATAAAGTCTGCCATACTTTTCAAATAAATTCAGTTTATAGATTTTGCATTTTTCATTTTCGAGTTGCGTTCGAGAGCGCCTGCTTAATGCAGTTCGCTTCGGATCGATGAATTTTCAACGTCAATCGATTCATTAGACCGAGATTTATAATTATCAGTGATAACCGTTCTTGTAGATCCTACAGAATTTTCGCAAAATGGTGAAATATAGCGTTTTAGGGGGGGTCAACCCTTACTCATTTTTCGTCCAAAATTTCAAAATTTAAGATGATCATTTTATGTGCTTATATTGAAGAGGACTACAGACTGAAAAAGAATATGCAATCCATTTTTTATTCCGCCTGTTCAAACGGAAATTATGGAAGTTTGAAATATCAAGTTTTGGAAAAAATGCCATTTGAACGGTGAAATTCTAAACGCTTGCAGATATCGATTCGAAAGTATTTTTTCTTATTCAGCTACCTCGAAAACCTATAAAAACATACCAAATTCAATCAAGTCTGCCATACTTTTCAAATAAATTCAGTTTATAGATTTTGCATTTTTCATTTTCGAGTTGCGTTCGAGAGCGCCTGCTTAATGCAGTTCGCTTCGGATCGATGAATTTTCAACGTCAATCGATTCATTAGACCGAGATTTATAATTATCAGTGATAACCGTTCTTGTAGATCCTACAGAATTTTCGCAAAATGGTGAAATATAGCGTTTTAGGGGGGGTCAACCCCTTACTCATTTTTCGTCCAAAATTTCAAAATTTAAGATGATCATTTTATGTGCTTATATTGAAGAGGACTACAGACTGAAAAAGAATATGCAATCCATTTTTATTCCGCCTGTTCAAACGGAAATTATGGAAGTTTGAAATATCGAGTTTTGGAAAAAATGCCATTTGAACGGTGAAATTCTAAACGCTTGCAGATATCGATTCGAAAGTATTTTATTTATATTCAGCTACCTCGAAAACCTATAAAAACATACCAAATTCAATAAAGTCTGCCATACTTTTCAAATAAATTCAGTTTATAGATTTTGCATTTTTCATTTTCGAGTTGCGTTCGAGAGCGCCTGCTTAATGCAGTTCGCTTCGGATCGATGAATTTTCAACGTCAATCGATTCATTAGACCGAGATTCATAATTATCAGTGATAACCGTTCTTGTAGATCCTACAGAATTTTCGCAAAATGGTGAAATATAGCGTTTAGGGGGGGTCAACCCCTTACTCATTTTTCGTCCAAAATTTCAAAATTTAAGATGATCATTTTATGTGCTTATATTGAAGAGGACTACAGACTGAAAAAGAATATGCAATCCATTTTTTATTCCGCCTGTTCAAACGGAAATTATGGAAGTTTGAAATATCGAGTTTTGGAAAAAATGCCATTTGAACGGTGAAATTCTAAACGCTTGCAGATATCGATTCGAAAGTATTTTATTTATATTCAGCTACCTCGAAAACCTATAAAAACATACCAAATTCAATAAAGTCTGCCATACTTTTCAAATAAATTCAGTTTATAGATTTTGCATTTTTCATTTTCGAGTTGCGTTCGAGAGCGCCTGCTTAATGCAGTTCGCTTCGGATCGATGAATTTTCAACGTCAATCGATTCATTAGACCGAGATTCATAATTATCAGTGATAACCGTTCTTGTAGATCCTACAGAATTTTCGCAAAATGGTGAAATATAGCGGTTTTAGGGGGGTCAACCCCTTACTCATTTTTCGTCCAAAATTTCAAAATTTAAGATGATCATTTTATGTGCTTATATGAAGGGGACTACAGACTGAAAAGAATCTGCAATCCATTTTTATTCCGCCTGTTCAAACGGAAATTATGGAAGTTTGAAATATCGAGTTTTGGAAAAAATGCCATTTGAACGGTGAAATTCTAAACGCTTGCAGATATCGATTCGAAAGTTTTTATTCATATTCAGCTACCTCGAAAACCATAAAAACATACCAAATTCAATAAAGTCTGCCATACTTTTCAAATAAATTCAGTTTATAGATTTTGCATTTTTCATTTTCGAGTTGCGTTCGAGAGCGCCTGCTTAATGCAGTTCGCTTCGGATCGATGAATTCTCAACGTCAATCGATTCATTAGACCGAGATTTATAATTATCAGTGATAACCGTTCTTGTAGATCCTACAGAATTTTCGCAAAATGGTGAAATATAGCGTTTTAGGGGGGGTCAACCACTTACTCATTTTTCGTCCAAAATTTCAAAATTTAAGATGATCATTTTATGTGCTTATATTGAAGGGGACTACAACTGAAAAAGAATCTGCAATCCATTTTTATTCCGCCTGTTCAAACGGAAATTATGGAAGTTTGAAATATCGAGTTTTGGAAAAAATGCCATTTGAACGGTGAAATTCTAAACGCTTGCAGATATCGATTCGAAAGTATTTTTTCCTTATTCAGCTACCTCAAAAACCCATAAAAACATACCAAATTCAATAAAGTCTGCCATACTTTTCAAATGAATTCAGTTTATAGATTTCGCATTTTTCATTTTTGAGTTGCCTTCGAGAGCGCCTGCTTAATGCAGTTCGCTTCGGAACGATGAATTTTCAACGTCAATCGATTCATTAGACCGAGACTTATAATTATCAGTGATAACCGTTCTTGCAGATCCTACAGAATTTTCGCAACATGGAGAAATATAGCGTTTTACGGGGGGTCAACCTCTTACTCATTTTATGTGCTTATATTTAAGAAGACTACAGACTGAAAAAGAATATGCAATCCATTTTTTATTCCGCCTGTTCAAACGGAAATTATGGAAGTTTGAAATATCGAGTTTTGGAAAAAATGCCATTTGAACGGTAAAATTCTAAACGCTTGCAGATATCGATTCGAAAGTATTTTTTTCTTATTCAGCTACCTTGAAAATCTATAAAAACATACCAAATTCAATAAAGTCTGCCATACTTTTCAAATAAATTCAGTTTATAGATTTTGCATTTTTCATTTTCGAGTTGCCTTCGAGAGCGCCTGCGTAATGCAGTTCGCTTCGGATCGATGAATTTTCAACGTCAATCGATTCATTAGACCGAGATTTATAATTATCAGTGATAACCGTTCTTGTAGATCCTACAGAATTTTCGCAAAATGGTGAAATATAGCGTTTTAGGGGGGTTCAACCCCTTACTCATTTTTCGTCCAAAATTTCAAAATTTAAGATGATCATTTTATGTGCTTATATTGAAGAGGACTACAGACTGAAAAAGAATATGCAATCCATTTTTTATTCCGCCTGTTCAAACGGAAATTATGGAAGTTTGAAATATCGAGTTTTGGAAAAAATGCCATTTGAACGGTGAAATTCTAAACGCTTGTAGATATCGATTCGAAAGTATTTTATTTATATTCAGCTACCTCGAAAACCCTTAAAAACATACCAAATTCAATAAAGTCTGCCATACTTTCCAAATAAATTCAGTTTATAGATTTTGCATTTTTCATTTTCGAGTTGCGTTCGAGAGCGCCTGCTCAATGCAGTTCGCTTCGGATCGATGAATTTTCAACGTCAATCGATTCATTAGACCGAGATTTATAATTATCAGTGACAACCGTTCTTGTAGATCCTACAGAATTTTCGCAAAATGGTGAAATATAGCGTTTTAGGGGGGGTCAACCCCTTACTCATTTTTCGTCCAAAATTTCAAAATTTAAGATGATCATTTTATGTGCTTATATTGAAGGGGTTTCTTCTTCTTCTTCTCTGTGCGGTGCCTTACCGGCCGAACTGAGGCCTAGTGGCCCATTGTTCACCCGCATCATTCTACAGAGACTCAGCTCCTCAGACACGAAGACAGAAATGTCGCGAGCCTGCCAGGAGTGGTCCCTCTCACCATAGGAATAGAAGGTGTTGGATTTCCTAGGTGTGTTGACCTTAACTCAGTAAGGTTTTCACAGTTGAACAAAATATGCTCAACCGTTTCATCAGTACTCCTGCACCACCGGCATAGGGAGCAGCTCGTCAATCCCATTCCCTTCAAATGCTTGTTAAACAGGTGACCAGTCAATGCACCAGTCACCAGACTGAGTTGTTTCCTCTCCAGCAGCAGAAGCCTATTGACCTCAGATCGCGAGGACGGTCTCTCAATGAGAATCCTCGACCACCTCAGGCCCACCCCTGCGCTCCATTCCGAGGAAAATTCCCTGTTCAGCCAGTTCCTGAAGAAACTTCTGACAGATGTGCGACAGATTGGCAGCGAAGGCTCCGGACCAACAAATGCTAATCCGGCTCCC
This sequence comes from Propylea japonica, assembly GCA_013421045.1. NCBI lineage: Eukaryota > Metazoa > Arthropoda > Insecta > Coleoptera > Coccinellidae > Propylea > Propylea japonica. The sequence continues at coordinate 101,495,366 of CM024240.1, read as the reverse complement.
CGCCTAGCCAGTTCATCTGCCTTGACGTTACCAGGTATATCCGCATGAGCCGGACACCAGACCACTTTCAAAAAGTTATCAGAGCCCAGCCCACGCAGAGCTTTCCTGCATTCTTCTACCAGAAGAGAGTCAACTCTAACATCAGATAGAGATTTCAGAGTTCCCTGGCTGTCGCAACATATACAGGGTGTCCGGGGAATAACTGTACATACTCATACCAGAGATAGAGTTGGACTAGCTGATTACAAATTGACTATAAAAAATTAATTTCTGGATTTCCCTAGAAATCTACAGGGTGATTTTCGAACTTCATGGAAATTCTTACATCATCATAAAATCCAAACTGATTGACGGATATTATTGAAACTTGGGATATTATTGGCACATGCTAAGGCCGAGTCAGAAAGATATCAATGATTTCATCATTCCAGGACCGGACTCATTTATCTTCATTTAAAGTGTTCAGGGTTAAAAAAAACACTTTGTATTTCGAATTAAAATAATTGATTCGTTTTTTAGAAAGAAGCTAAATTATGCTTCAATTTGTGATATTGCCTAAAGTTGTCACATCAACAGTTATTTTTTTATGAATTTTTGAATTTGGATAAAGTTCGAAAAATCGAATTTATTTACCAGAACAGGACTTAGCCATCTTGTAGAGGTCGAAAAAAATTATAAATTTTCTTAAAAAAGTCGCTGAAGGTGAGAAAGATTATAAAAATTTGTTGATATACTGGGTGGCCACCCCAGACGCGGATCTCATTGCGAAGGAGTAAATAAAGGTATTTTTCGAAAAAAAAATTGGTGATTTGTATAGGGTATACATAAGTATATTTCAAAATAATTCGTATGTATACCGGGTGTTCGACAACAAAGATACAGATCAAAGGTACGTAATTGCTAGGCAGTTTTAAACGGGAGACGATGGACAAGTGGACCCCTGAAAGATGTGTTAGAAAAGTTATGGCAACCGATGCCAAAACTTTTTCAAAGGGGGAAGTAATGTAATGAATCAGATTTAGCGTAAGTTAATGAAAGCGTTAGAACGTCGAACTCCACATTCCATAATACGATAATATAATATGATATACCGTAATTATTTAGATTTATTATTTTTGCGATAACAGACCGGAATTGTGTATACGATACGCAGGATATATGCTAAGCAGAATTGTTGGTTATCAGGTTAAGTTTTTCATAAAATGTCACGTAGAATTCAGACGGTTGTCCTGTTTGACGACGGTGTAGGTTTAAAGTCTACGAAACGTAATGCTTAGATAGCACAAAAAGAATTATGGCCGCCGTGAGGAAAACTGCACTCTAAGAAAAACCCAAGCAGTACCCCCTAGACACTAAAGAGGGGAAAGCAGCGAATCTAATTGGAGGTAGAATCGAAAACACCAAAAATGGTTCACGTATAGACCAATGGCTAATAGAAAAATTCCATAAAAGTATGATCTCGATATTTTCAAATCCGCCGGGAGAAGGAGACAAGCGAAGTTTTTTTTTTGATGGGACGAAACAGAAAGTCAGTACCTGTTGAAGTCTTATTCGGGAAGACTTCTCAGTCACTCGGGTTTTCGGTAAATTATTTTAAAACAAAGTCAGAAAAATGAGTTATTCCAAATAAGTAAAGTGTAAATTTAAGTAACTGATCAAGTTTTTAAGTCGAGAAGACTTCTTTCAGTTCTCGGTTTCGGTGAATTGTTCTTAAAACTAAGTCAGAAGAAAGAGTTATTCCAAATTAGTAAAGTAAATTGAAAACTTAAGTTTGTTCAGTAATACGTGATTGGTCCAAAAAGCGCCGAAACCTAAAGATTTAAGAATTACATCGTTATTAAAATTTCCTCGATTACGTTCCGTCGGTAGCCCCGTGGTATAGAAAAATACGTCGTCGCGAATTTCGGGAGTGAATTCAATTAATCGAAAAACGAAGTTGTGATATTGCGGTACAATTAAGGATTAATCAGCCTACATCATCGCCGGAATCAACCACCGAGGATAAAGGTCAGATATTTTAATACGCTCTGCTTATTTTTGTTTGTGTCTTGGTAGAAAAGCTGCATGACTGCTTAAAAATATCGAGGGGTCCAGAGTCCTGAAATCTCCACTATCTCTAATTCAATATCATAATTGTTATTTTGTTACGTTATTCGAAAACCTTATAATCTCCCTAAGCTCAGTTGATTAATAAATATAATTTGACTCTGATTTTGACGGGAGCTTAATTTCGTATTTTGTCTGAATTAAATAAGTTCAGATTTTTGATTGTTGAAGAGTGAAATTTTTTTTTCTTTGACCAGTTGACCGGACTGGTATTGCGACAGTGGTGTAAAGTTTTACATAATTTTTTATCTCAATATACGTCTCAAATTGGACCGCAAGCAGTTTAATTTTCCCTACTTTCCTTTAGAAAATAGAAACACTAAGTCCTGTCCCTAGTGCGACGGGCCGTGCCCACACTTTCTTCATTCAGGAGAAAGATCTTCAAAATTTTCTTAACATCTTTCCTTTTTTTTCATTTTAACCCATTAACGCCCAAATTATTTTTTTTTTAATTTTACTCTGAAATTTGTATATGATGCATAAAATATACCCTCCTCGAAGGTAAGAATAATTTAAATGAGAAAAAAAATGTATAAGTAGAAACAAAACGCTGTCCTCATATGAGGACGCTGGGCTGTCACAGGTTTAAATTTTTTTTTCAACAAAATTATACATTTTCATTAATGAATGAAAAAATTAATAATAATAATAATAATTCGTATTTATTGCACGACATCACTATTTCAATGTTTTGTTGTGATATTTAGGAAAACAAGAAACGCATAAGGCCACTCCGCATTTTACACAAAATGTTCTTGGTTTCCAAGTACATCTTTCGAATTGACAACGGCGCTGATTTTCCCGTTTGCTCAGAACATGTCCAAGATTATCATATCTCACGTCATCGAAATATTGACTTTTTGAGGTGGTAGGAAATGATAAAGGATGCCCTTCAAAACTCTTCTTCCATGGCCCAATTTGAGGTATGTTACGTCAACTTGTCCTCTGAAATCTTTTATGGAAATCTATTGGGTTCCATTTATTAGCCAATAGAGGATGCAGGAATTCACAATTGCCATGTCAATCATCCTTGTGAAAAAGGACCAGTACCACTTTTTTCTCCTTATAGCAATGGTATGCTTTTCTAAAAGTCAATCGAGGTGGTCGACACCTCCCATATATTTATTGTAGTTGTTTACTACGAGTGGTTTCGGAACAGCTACTTTTTCTACTACTCACCAGCAAAAATTGATAACAAAAGTACACTGTTTATTTCGACGATGAATGGATCGACAAAAGTCTGAAATTCAAAGCTGCACAATTTCGAAGAACAATAGATTTTTAGTTGTAATTGATAAGGAATACTGAAAATAGTTTCAAATGAACTGTCAAATATGTAAACATATGGAGAGAAGCTATTCCTTAGAGCAAAAAGTAATAGCCGTCCTCAAATGAGGACGCTGGGCGCTAATGGGTTAAAGTAATAACACTCCTTGATTGGCGGAAAGCCGCTCTTCCGTCAGATCTTGAAGGGGATGTTCATTACATCTTGACGCAAATACTATGAATAATTATTTCGCAAATATTGGCAAGAAAATCAGTGAGGAACTAAAAACATCTCAGAAAAACTTTAACATAACTAAAAACCTTAATCCAAGTAACGAAAAATCCTGTTTCTTATTTGATTGTACCGCAAATGAAATCAAACGAATAATATCATCTATTAAATCAAAAGAATCGACAGATTTTTATGAACTCAACATTGAAATTTTGAAGAAACTCAGTGATGAAATAAGTTCTCCTATTTCGATCTTAATAAATAAGTGTTTTCGGGAAGGCTGTTTTCCAGATCAGTTGAAAATAGCGAAAATTATCCCAATCTTCAAAAATAAAGGTGACAAAAACGATTACAATAACTACAGGCCTATTGCAATTTTACCGTGCATATCCAAAATTTTTGAAACTGTCATCAAAGATAGAATGCTGAAATGGATGGATAAAAAGAACTTCAGGAATAAAAACCAGCATGGGTATAGAAAAGGTCGAAATACCACTACTGCTTTAATGGACATCGTCACGAAAATAATAGAGGCAATGGATAATGGTGATGCAGTTGAGATGCTGAACTTTGACTTAAGCAAGGCTTTCGACGTAGAATCACATCCAATTCTATTTGATAAGCTGACTTCATATGGTTTCAGAGGAGTTGCACTTGAGTTGCTGAAGTCGTATTTGAGAGATAGATATCAGACAGTTAATTGGAAAGGTAAAATATCCACTCAGCAAAAAGTCGAGTGTGGAGTGCCTCAAGGGTCAATTTTGGAACCCTTACTATTCTTGTTATACAGGGTGTCCGGGGAATAACTGTACATACTCTTACCAGAGATAGAGTTGCACTAGCTGACTACTTATTGACTATAGAAAATTAATTTCTGGATTTCCCTAGAAAACTACAGGGTGTTTTTCCAACTTCATGGAAATACTTAGACCATCCTAAAATCCAAACTTATTGACGGATATTATTGAAACTTGGGGGGTTATTGGCACATGCTGAGGTCGAGTCAGAAATACATTAACTATTTCATTATTTCAGGGCCGGACTCATTAATCTTCATTAAAAGTGTTCAGGGTGGAAAAAACACTTTGTATTTCGAATTACGAATAATTGATTAACTTTTTAGAAAGGAGCTAAATTATGCTTCAATTTGTGGTATCGCTCAAAGTTGTCACATCAACAATTATTTTTTTATGAATTTTTGAATTTGGAAAAAGTTCGAAAAATTGAATTTATTTACCTGAACAGGACTCAGTCACCTTGTGGAGCTTATAATAAATGATAAATTTTCTTTAAAAAGTTACTAAAGGTGGGAAGACTATAATAATTTGTTGATATACTGGGTGGCCACCCTAGACGCAGATCTCATTGCGATGAAGTGAATAGCTTTATTGCGAAAAAAAATTATTGGCGACATGTATAGGGTATACATAAGCATATTTCAAGATTATTCGTATGTATACCGGGTGTTCGACAACAAAAATATAGACCAAAGTGACACTTCTTCCAATGAACACCCGGTATACATACGAATAATTTTGAAATATGCTTATGTATACCCTATACATGTCGCCAATATTTTTTTTTCGCAATATACCTTTATTCACTTCATCGCAATGGTTTCGCGTCTAAGGTGGCCACCCAGTAAATCAACAGATTATTATAGTCTTTCCACCCTCAGTAACTTTTTAAAGAAAATTTATAATTTATTTTCGACCTCTACAAGGTGACTAAGTTCTGTTCAGGTAAATAAATTAAATTTTTCCAACTTTTTCCAAATTCGAAAATTCATAAAAAAATAATTGTTGATGTGACAACTTTAAGCGATACCACAAATTGTAGCATAATTTAGCTTCTTTCTAAAAAGTTAATCAATTATTCGTAATTCGAAATACAAAGTGTTTTTTTCACTTTGAACACTTTAAATGAAGATTAATGAGTCCGGCCCTGGAATAATGAAATAATTAATGTATTTCTGACTCGACCCTAGCATGTGCTAATAACCCCCCAAGTTTCAATAATATCCGTCAATAAGTTTGGATTTTATGATGGTCTAAGTATTTCTATGAAGTTGGGAAAACACCCTGTAGTTTTCTAGGGAAACCCAGAAATTAATTTTTTATAGTCAATCAGTAGTCAGCTAGTGCAACTCTATCTCTGGTAAGAGTATGTACAGTTATTCCCCGGACACCCTGTATATAAATGATATGAGTTTTCAACATTGTGACTGTTTGTGCATCTTTTGTGACGACACCTCTATTGTCATTGTTTCAAAATGTATGGAGAACCTTCTTGGAAGGAAAAAACTTGCTCTAGAAGAGGTTGAAGAATGGTTTCGGAAGAATCTTCCAAAATTAAACAAAGAAAAAACAACAAGTTTGAATTTTGGTAGTAGACAGAATCGAAAGTATGCTAATTTTTTGGGAATAGTCTTGGACTATAAATTGGATTGGTTTTCACATGTAGATTTTGTAAGTGCTAAATTATCTAAGATACTCTTTTTGTTGAGACGATTAAAAAAGTGTGGTACTCACGAAATGGTGAGAACTGCTTATTTTGCTAATTTTCAGAGCGTGCTGCAGTATGGTATACTCTTATGGGGCAATGCTTCAGAGGCTTCCAGAGTTCACATCCTGCAAAAGAAGGCCATTCGCATTATGTATGGAATCAGACGAAGGGACTCATGTAGACCAGTATATGTGAAGCATGGAATACTTACCTTTCCTTCACTTTATATAAAGGAGTGTTTGAAATATACTCACCAAAGAAGAAAAATCTTGATGCGGAATGGATCATGCCACTCATTTGACACCAGATACAGGAACGACCTTATAACACCACTACACAAGAGAAAATATACGCAGAACTTCTCGACCTACTGGGGAATCAAGATGTTCAACAAATTGCCAGAGGATGTGAGAAATCTATCTTCTATTCAGTGGAAGAATTTTTGTGTTTTAATATGTCTTATTAGAGATACGTTTAGACTAACCATGTAAATTATTGATGGCAATAAATTACTTATTACTTTATTACTTATGTTCACTTTCATAAGGATACTTCAAGTTAAATAAATGGATCAGTTGGAAGCATACATCAAGTCCCTTGAGGACTGAACCAACTTTATATAGAATATTATCAAAGTTCACGTAAACATGGTCCACATAGTTGAAAGCTTCCCCCTCCACCACTACATAAGGAAGAAGTGGTAACTGATGGCTTGCAAGTGTCTTTTTCTTCCTATTTTTTATTTCATCTATTTCGGACGGAACCTTTTAAAATAATAACATTGTTGAAAAAATAATTTTGAGTATATTCAAAACTTACTTTTATTTGTACCACTATTCCCTCAACTGCCTCAGTTATTGTTGGGTTCCAACTTTTTCCCTTTTTGTTGAACGATTTCTGTGGAAGTAGTGAAGCCAGTATTGTGACCATACAAAAATGCTTCCAATCTGAAAAAAAAATTCCAAAATTAAAATTTTGTATGAAAAAAAAAATTGAGGAAGTTTCATGGCAAACTTATTTACTTGCCTGTATTGAGATTTTCGGATTTGATCAGTTCAACCATTATATTGTCACCTTGGCTCAGATAGGATTTGCGCTGTTCCAAGCATTTAAAAAAGACTAACTCAAAATTTCGGTACAACAGATTGCATTGATCCTTGAATTGCTTCTGGAAATCCAATTCTACCAAACTATATCCGAGAGGATTTTTAATAACTGGAAACTCGTCTAATATTTCTTCTATTGAAATACGTTTCTTCGTTATTATGCTACGCCTTTGTTCATAACAGCTATTCCATTTGGATATTACTTCAGACCAAGGCTCTGCATTATATTTTAGCCAGATTTGACACTCATCAGCTGAAAAAAAAAATTATAAATGAATTTTTCAATGTTTATATCAATTTGGTGTCCGGAATTAACATTTACATATTTCAGGTAGTGATTCCAGAGAAGAATATGGACAAAACTTCATATCAACTTAGGTGCTTAAATCCACCTCACAGGCAAAATGACCTCCAAAATCCTATAAATTTGCTATTACTCTGTCAAAATTTAACATACAGTGAATTAAGTAAATGGAGGTTTTTGGATGAGTTGAATTTTCTCTAAATCAATGGAAAAATTTACTGATTCTCATCTGTGGAGGATCACCGCCTGAAATATATGAACTTCAAACGCGGACACCCTGTATACTGCAGAAACAATATAAGCAAAGACATATTCATAAAAAATAACGTTTTGGATTATAATTTACGATATCATATGGCCAAATGATCAAATTGCTTACCATCAGTATTTGTGTGTTGCAGATCATTTTCCTCAGTGAACTGTCGACATGGTAATATTCCTGCAGATCTCAAAAACGTTAAACGATTTCTATATTTGTCAACTAGTTTTCCTCTGGCTATTCCACTCTTCTCATCCTTCGCCAATCGTTTCTTTATTGGCGAAGTGAAGTACACCTGCGGAATTTCCCTCGGGAATACATCAACTATATGTTGCGCAAGTTTTCGAAAGTCTTCATTATTCAATCTTCTGAAATCAGAACATAGTAAGAAAAAATTGAAACACACTACTTAGAGACCCTGAAACTTACTTGAAAGGAACGGTATTTATGAAATGCTGTACTATGATTTCCACTAAATAGCTTTGGCTACAACTAGGTAGAGAATTTTTTGAAGCATAAATTTGTTTTAAGGCCTTTCCCATCAACGTTTTGTCGAGCAACTGCTCCAGAGAGAATTCGATGCCGCCAACTATTATGTGCTTCTTGGAAAGATGATCTTGATCTTGGCCTATCCCTGAATTTTCTTGAGATTGTTCAAATTCAGGCACAACGATTTCGCGAATGGAATAATCATCCCGACTAGAACTCGGGGTAGCACATGTTGACGTTTCATTCTCTTTATTTAGAAGGATGATTTTTTCTATCGGCTCGTGACTGAATGATTCTTGAAACGAAGCATTTCTGAAAAATTCAATTAGTTGTTATTGAATTCACTAAAAAAAATAATTCAACCTACAAATTGTTCTGGCATGAAGATGGATCTCCTTTGCTAATCCTAGATAATTTTCTTTTCAGTTTTAATCTATCTCCAAGTTTAACTATTACTTTGTCAAAAGAATTGTCCTTTATGAATTCTTCTAATAATTCGATATCATAAATAGCATTTTCTGAAACAATAGAAATGCGTTCTCATTCTGATCTCATAAATTCCAAAATTTTGATGTGAAAAATACTCGAAGGGAAATAATATACAGAGTGATTAAAAAGTATCGCAAAACAATCGCATCTTCTGGTTACACCCACTATTTTGTAGGAGAATACCTCGAACAGGCTAATTTCCATTTGAATTTGGATGCTCGTGATCGATCACTCAATAGGTACAAAAATTTCACAAATTTAAAAATTGACGGTTACTTTGCAATTTAAGGACCTCTCCTATATTTTACATGATTTCTATTCTGGTTATGTTAAGTTAGCTTGAGTTGAAAAATTTTGAAATTGGAAAAAGAAAGTTTATATCTGTCAAAAAAAAAATTTTTATGTATTTTTTTATCAAGTTAGGTATGGTTAGCTTGGTAAAGTTCAGAAATAACAAAAAACGATGTGAAAAGTAATTTTTTACCATTTCAAACAGTGGAAAATGAAAAAAAATAATTTTTGCAAAAAAATGTTTCTACTGAAAATCATCAGTAATCGGTTCAAAATATTCTTCATTAAAACTTAAAAAACAATCGAATCTACGCGTTGTCCGTAAACTGCAAAATTACCGTATGAGTGTGAAGAAAGCTAATATTCGTCGTATTTCGATCAGAAAGCATCATATTGCGAGAGTTAATTTTACTTTAAAAACTTAATATGAAATTTAGACCTTACCTTCAAAAACCTCAGCCAAGTGGCTCAAGTCATTTTCAATTAAAAATTCGTCGAAATGTTTGGAGTCCATTCTCAACTCCACTCACCTTTCTTATCTAATATATAAATATAAGTGCCAATTTTCGTTGTGATTTAATAACTCAACAACGCCTTCACCGATTTGGCTAATTTTGGTCTTGAATTATTCATGGAAGTCTAGGGAAGAACTTCACGTACAGAAAATTCAAAGAAAATCTTGGAAAAGTGTAAAATCAACATTACAGGTTTTTCATTTTCAGTGCCATCTGTAGTCGTTTTCGAGTACTACGAATGCAAGGCAGTTTCCTTTTTTTTCATACTCCATATAATCTTTGATTAAATTGTCATAGATGGCGAACCTGTAAAAACTATTAGAGATTTCAATTTTCAACGAATTGAAATATTAAAATAACCGACATTACACTTCAGTGTATAATCATCATAATGTTACATTATTGTAATAACTAATCAAAGGAATCTGAAATATTTATTATTTGACCGTAATTTCAAACACTAATATACAGAGTTCGTTCTTAATCACTTCGTTCAAAGGAACGTTTCAATAAAAATTCGAGCACAGATGGCATAGAATTATATTATCAACATGTTCGCCATCAAATCAAATATATTTTATGTTCTGTGATCAAATCCAAAAATTATGGAATAAAAACAAATATAAGCATTATATGGCAGAAGATATTTTAAATCGTATTCGTCATCATGCAAGGAATCCTGATTTGTTGATAACCTTGGAAATGTACAACGAAGCTTTGATAAGATATGTGTTCTACCATTGGAAATAAAGCATTAGAACAATTGGGTATGACCGCACCAAATCGTGAGATACATGATTTGTTTGATCGTGAATTGCAACGTGAGCAGTAGTTCAATTCTAATGATTTACGTTTATTTATACAATCGAATATAACCAAACTGAATATTCAAGAAAAACATGTATATGACATAATCATTCAAGCCGTTTCCAATAATGCAGGTGGATTACATTTCTTGGATGCACCTGGTGGTACAGGCAAAACTTTCGTTGTATCATATATTTTAGCGACTATTCGATCGAAACAGAAAATTGCATTGGCACTTGCATCTTCGGGAATTGCTGCTACATTATAAGAAGGTGGTCGGACCGCACACTCTGCATTGAAATTGCCATTGAATGTACAGGTGATTGAAACTCCAAATTGCAATATTTCGAGAAATTCTGCTATGGCAATAGTTCTTCGATCAATGTCAATCATTTTATGGGATGAGTGCACAATTGCGAATAAAAAATTACTAGAAGCATTTAATCGAACAATGCAAGATTTACAGGGTGATCAACAGCTTTTGTTGGAGCTCTGTATTGCTGTCAGGAGACTTTCGTCAAACATTGCCTGTCATTCCTACTGTTGATGAAATAAATGCCTGTTTGAAGTCATCAGTTCTTTGGAGATATGTACGAAAATTGACATTGAATATTGATATGCGTTTTCAACTAAATAATGATGCAACTGCCCATGAGTCTTCAAAACAATTGTTAGAAATTGGTGATGGCAAAATACAAATCGACAGCACCAACGGACTGATCACCATATTACTGGTAAATCAAAAGGAGAAGTGTGTTTGATACCGCGCATCCCTATGATTCCAACGGATATGCCATTTGAATTAAAATGGTCACAATATCCCGTGCGTTTATCATTTGCGATGTCCAAAAACAATGCCCTAGGGCAAACACTTCACGTTTGTGGTGTGAATTTAAAGGAATCTTGTTTTTCACATGGCCAACTTTATGTTGCCTGTTCCAGAGTCGGTACTCCCAATTGTTTATTTATTCATGCTGAAAAGGGAAAAACAAAAAATATTGTTTATCCAAATGTTTTAGACTAACATCTACCATAGTGAGAGTACCCAATTCTTTTTAATTTTTTAGTTTCTACTTTTTGAAGTCTTCATCATTTAGAAGGCATTGGCAATTGGGAATCGGACAACGTCTTTAGAATGTTTTAACTCGAATGAATATAATATAGTTTTTACTCTTTGTCATAGCTGATAAATAACATTTTTCAATAGTATATCTTTCTGTTTATTTCTGATAAATATAATATAAACATTTACATTATGTTTTTGTAGTGGCTTTTGATGAGCAGTTCCATACATTCGAAATCAGACTAAGTAATAAATTTTATTTTTTTGTTATATTTCTAAGTTTATTACTATGCCTTATACGTAGCGAAGCACGTACCGGGCAGCTAGTAACTTATAAATAAAACTAGCACATCAGCAATAAACCTAAGTAACGCACCTTAAGAAGTTCAATGCAAGAATGAGCATATGTCCAGACTTCTCTAGCCCTAAGAGGGTTGGCGGGGAGCAGGGAACTAACATAGGGAACACTCGACAAGTCGATTCAAGTTGGCGAATTCGCGGTAAAATAAAGATATGAGCGTTAATATACACTTATTGGTGTCCAATCAATATTTATTATTAATTAATGAATTTTATGTCATTCATTATTCAATGCACAATTGTTTGACATAAATAACTGGAGTTAGTATTTCAAATAAGATTTGTTTGGTGAAAATAAATGATTTTTTTATAGCTAATAATCTTTTCCAACATTATTATTCCATATAACATTTATTTTTCAGTAATAAACTTTTCTAATAATAAGTAATTATTGCCTAAATAAATGGTTTGTTTCTCCGAAATGAATTCAAAATCTAGAGTTTCTTATTATGAATAACATATTCAAATAATTAATAAATTTAATTATTTATTAATAAAATTGTTCCAAATAAAGAAATCTTAATTATTAGCCCTTGCATTTCTCTCAGTGCGCTCCAACTTAGTCGTCAACATCGGGCTCCGCCCACCAAATATCAACACTGAGAAAAATCATCCTAATGAACAGTTTGTTTGAACTTATTTTATCAATAACGAATAGAGTTTTCATCTACTGACAACAACCCAATCTACAGGGATGAGCGAAATGAGTTTTCTCATATTGCTCATTTGCTACAAATTATCTTTTCCTAGGTGTTAAAAATCAAGAAATTTGCAAGGAATAATTTTATACTATCCGCTATTAACTTTTTTATTCAATAAAATTTTATTTGTGATAGTTGACTGTTCATTAGCCGTCATCAAAGTTTTTATTATTCATAAATAAATAGTCATTCTGTTCATTTCGGCTTGATTCGGTTTTCTCCGTTCGTCGTTTCGTCGGCTTCTATTCCGTTCCTATCAGAGATATCTCCGGTTCCTATGCAGTTTTTTATATGATTCAAGGTCGGAGCGAGACCAATGAAGCCGCCAGAAAATCGCGCCAATTCCATTTACTACGCAGCGGCACGAGTCGGTCAGATCACGTAGATTCAGATTAGAATCAGAATAACAGAAGTTCCGCTGCCGCGTGCATTTGTACTACTGAAAAGATTTGTAAGAATCTGGTGAAAATTGTGAATTGTGAAGTGAATATTCATTAGAATAATATAGTGACTGATATAATATTATTAACTCTGGTAATACCTACAGTGAATTTATACTTAATAAGTCACTGTAGTAATACCTACCTCTGAAATGGGATTTCAAGAATTATTAGAGGAATGGGGATTGAAATAATCTATTCCACTGTTTGAAGGTATGTATTTATTTTATTTTTCGAAGCTGAAAGTTATTCAATATATTAAAATTTTGAATTTTTTGGGAGATCTATTCAGAAAATCTTTTCTATTTTTATGAATCACCATTCGCCTACTGGAATTTCTATAACTTTCGTTGTTCTGTTTATATACGCATAAAATTGCTTCAAATAATTGTCTTTGTTAAACATTCTTGATGATGATTTATGTTTTTACTTATAGTGATGTCTATTTTTTGTATTTCTTAGGACTTTGTGATATTCTCATTTTGTGCAAAAATGATAACAAATAGTTTAAATAATAAATTTGCCATTGTGTAGCCCGGTAGTATAAAAAAATATCTTGTCTCAATAATAATAAGAAATTATATGAATATATATATATATATATAATTGTTTTTTACAGTCTTGTTTTATTTATATATGTATTGTTTGTTAAGGAAGATTAGACTGGGTTATTTAGAGTGAAAGTGGTTTTCTCTTTTTGTTTTTTGACCTAGCTTTCGAATAATATTTTATTCTTTTTCAGAGTCTACTACAAAATAACAATAAATTATATTTTTACACATTAAAGTTCACATTAAAATATTTTAAACTTACACAATCGAGGTTATTTACTCTTTTTCATTGGTGTTTTTTAGCTGTATATAATATTTTTCCTTTAGTGTAATTAGCTGTTCTTTCAAACTTAATTTAACATCAAAAATTTTCACAAATGAATAAATAAAATCCCACGTCTACGTCACATTCACAGAACATATAACCTTCATATTTCTTATCCGTCATCTCAGCTGTGTTGTCTCATCTGTCAGACTCTTTTTCTTATTTTGGTCATCGGTCTTATCTTTTTCTTTCTTTACTCGTCCACAGGTCCCATGTAGGTTTCTCTCCTTCTCCTCCATTCTTGTGTCATCAAATATGAGTAGATATTGTTTAATGAGTTTGTATCTGTTTTTTTGTTCATCGGAGCTTCTTCATTGTTTATGTAATACATTTCGAGGAATAAACGTTTTTTCAGATTGTTTTCTGTTTTTACTATAGATGTTTCTTCAAAGTTAATTTTATGGTCTTTTTCTGTACTATGTTTGGCCAATGCGCATCTTTCTGGATGATTTTTGATGTCACTTTTGTGTCCTTTTATTCTATTTTTCATTAATTGTGATGTTTGTCCTGTGTATACTTCCTCACATTCTGCGCATGGTATTTTATATACAACGTTGGATCTTTCCTGAATATCTATTTTATCCTTTGTTTTCGAGAATAGTTTATTTGTCTTGTGTGTGTATTTTTTTGATATTTTCATGTTTTCACTTCTGAACTCTCTTATGATCTTTTCTGTTAGATTTCCTAAGTTTGGTAATGAACAAAATACCTGTCTCTCATTTTGATCTTGTTGTTTTCTCTCTTCCCTTATGTTGGTTTCTATATTCATCACCCTATTTATGAATTTTCTTGGGTATCCATTTTGTTCTAGTGTTCGCTTCAATGTTTTCAAATTTTTTTCCCTGAATGTTTCATGGCTTATTTTTTTTATTCTATCTTTCATGTTATTTATTGTGTTTACCTTGATTTGGATGTCGTGGTTGGACATGTAGTGGATTGTCCTGTTTGTTGCTGTTGGTTTTTTGTAACAGTCTAGTATTATTTTTTGATTGTTGTCCCTTATGGTCTTTGTGTCTAGAAAGGGCACCCATTTTTCTTCATTTTCTCTTTCCACTGTGAATTTTAAGTTTACATCTATTTCTCCATCATTGAATATTGCAATTAGTTCTTCTATTTTCATTTCAAGTGTTGCCATGATAATATCATCCATGAATTTTTTAACAAAAGAAGGTTTGTAGCTGAGTTTTGGTAATTTTTTCTCTAGAACGTAATCCATACAATATTGTGCTAATATGGGGCTAAGTTTTGATCCCATTGCACTTCCTTTAATTTGTCTGTAATATTTGCCTTGGTACCTACATACGTTATTTTCCATAACGAACTTGATCAAATTTAAAAAGTCTTGTTTGTTCAGACTTGTATGTATGCTTATTTTTTCCCATTTATGTTCTATGGCCTGTTTAACTAAATTGAATGTCATGTTTCCAAACAAATTCTCTACATCTAGTGAGAGTAGTACTTCATCTCTTTTTATTGATAGGTTTTTAGTGAATTCTGCAAACTCAAAACTGTCAGCTATATAGTATTCATTATTCTTCTCGTATGATTCTTTTAGTATCGTGGCCAGATATTCTGCCACTTTTGTAGTGGGTGAATTTGTTCCTGATATTATTGGTCTGAGAGGTATATTGTCTTTGTGTATTTTCGGTTTTCCATAAATTCTAGGGCATGTTCCATTATAAACCTTATATCTTTGTTCTTCATCTGCAGTTATTATATTTTTTAGATAGATAGATAGATAGATAGATATAATTTATTTCCATGGACCTTGAAATACAGGTATTGGATATTGTCATACACATTATAATAAAGAAACCACATAATTAAACAGAAGAAAAACATTAAACACATTTATACGCAAAAAATTCTTTTACACTATAAAAACAGTTACTCATAAGAAAATCTTTGAGCAATCTTCTGAAGCGAGGCAGGCTACCAACAGAAACAACTTCATCCGGTAGGGCATTGAATATTTTAATGGACATAGCCCTGAAAGAATTCTGAGTTGCAGACCTGCTGCCTCCCGCTCAGGTATGATCTTAACCAGTGCCATGCCGGACCCCTAATGCCAAGCCTGTAAAGTTTGTTCAAAAGATGAGTATGAACTATTGTGTCGAATGCCTTGGACATATCAAAGAATAACCCAGCACACTTATCACCGCGCTCCCAGGCCTGCGTTATCCTCGCCAAAACTGCAAGCAAAGCGTCCACCGTGGAAAAGCCTTTTCGAAAACCGAACTGTCTCGACTTGATCAGGTTGAAGTCAACCACAAAAGAAATGAGCCGGTTATAGAAAGCTCTCTCAAAAATTCTAGAAAATGCCGGTAACAAAGAAACGGGTCTATAATTCTCGACATTTTCTCTACTACCATTCTTGTGAACAGGAATGACTGCCGCCAGTTTGAGCCTTGATGGAAACACTCCACTTTTGAAGGACTGGTTGATCAGGTGGGCCAGCGGAGCAGCCAAGTAGCGTGAAGCTTTTTTAAGGACAAATAACGGCACACCATCCACACCAAAGGACTTCTTGTCCTTGAGAGACAACAGAATGTCGACGATTTCACCTTCATCTACGTCACGCAAAAACATACTCGAGGACAACGAAGGAAAGCTATCTGGTAACCTCAAGTCACGATCACCCACCGAAATGAGATCCACTGAATCCTTGAAATATTTATTGAAGGCAGCAGCCATATTTTCTGATCCATTCACCCTCATCCCATTCTCCAGCTCAACCGTCATGGGTATACCACCCCCTTTAGTGCCATTTCCTATCAAGCCACGAATCAGCTGCCACGTAGCCTTCGATTTGTTTTCCGCAGTTTGGACAAACATATCATTCGAACGAGTTCTTGCCTCCAAAATTCTTCGCTCATGCTGTTTCTTTAGGAAATTTTTAGTCTTTTTTGTTACCCTGTTTGAGCTGTGAAGGCTTCGCAAAATTTCACCCTCCTGAATCAGATCAGGTGTAATCCAAGATTTTCTGAATCGATTGGGACAGTTCTTGAAAGTTTTCATGGGAAATGCTTTATCGAAGGCATACCAAAAGCAGTCAAAAAAGGCCGAATACTTTGTAATGAAGTTCAATTTTATAACTGAGTTACTGAGTAATTGATCTTCATTTTAAAATAATTTATTCAAGTTTTCGTTTTAAATTCGTGAATTTTTATTCCGTTCAGAATTAATTCACAACAATCAGGAAAAACCGTAGTATTCATTTAATTTATCCGAGTTTTCATTTTAAATTCGTGAATTTTTATTCCGTTCAGAATTAATTCAAAACAATCGAAAAAACCGAACATTTAGCGATTGATTTTGTTTTTCATACAGAAAACATCGTAGAACCGTCCGCAAGAACAATGCCGATCGCCGATAACGCCGTTTTTTTGCGTATACGTACGATAAGCCAGTTTTAAGATGTTTTTACCGAGGTACTCTCCTGCAAATTTTAACGTTTCTGCGCCTACCTTTTCCACCCCCCTCCGGAAGATTATAAAAGGCGGGGTTTCCCTACATCGGTAATTAGTTCCGAATCAGTTCTGCTTGAGTTAATTTAGTTCCAGATTATTTTCTGTTTTAGACGCATACCTTATAAAATTAGTTCCGAATTATTCGCTGCTACAAACGTCTTATCATATTTCTTTTTGAGCTTCTGAATTTTCTGAATTCTTTTTACATTTTTGCTTCAGTGAGTGCTAGTGCAATTGAATTGTAAGTACCGAGCCGATTTATTGCAGTCCTATTTTTATACCTCGTTGAGTCTACCTACATAGCTGTTCCGTCAGATCCTTAACAATACCTTTCCTAGTTTGTCCAGGTATCCGTAGTTAGCCTACTATAGTACGTTTGTCCGTATAACCGGTGCCCGTAGTTAGTCTGTCCTTTATGGCGTGTTACTCATAGTCAGACCGGAGGGCTGATGCAAACCTATGCTATAGTACGTTCAATCGAATACCTTTCCTGCTTTGTCCTGCTCCTTAGTGCCCGTAGTTAGTCTGTCCTTTATGGCGTGTCACTCATAGTCAGACCGGAGGGCATAACCGAACCAATGCTGTAGCAAGTTCGACATATCCTTTTCAACCCTCTAATTTCACCTGGCCAAACCCCAACCTGTTTATACGAGAAACAAGCAAAGTGGTAGACTACGTGGTGAATTCTAGGACTGAAAGAATATCGGACAAGTATAACCGTTGTGCACTCTTATACTGACCCCTTTTATTCCTGTTTTCCTGATTTTATCATATATATTTGAATTAACCGTTTAAATTAACTTACTTTCTATTCTGGCTGACTCGTACCGGGAAAATCTTTGTTTCTTATGAAAGTGCTCGCAGTCAGACAAAACTGACCAATTTATATTTTGTATTGATTTCATATAGCGTCTTATTTCACTGTATTTTTGTATAACTATTTTTCGCTATCTGAATAAACTGTGTAAATTTGTTCTATTTCTGATTTTCTCTGTTATCGCCAATATCTTAGATAACGACGAACTCTGTCTCTGACTAGCAGCTGCCCTGGTAGGTTTGCTATTCTCCCTTATTAGAAAAAAGAATAGCTGGCGCTCGAGGTAAGTTTCGCCGAGAAAACCACGTTACAACTTATGGTCCACCGATTCTGCAGCCATCATATGGCTCCAAGTTTCTCTCTCCAGCAGAGCACAAAAATCTGACATCTCAGCCTCTGCAAAAGTACGTCTGCGAGTCATGTCTTGCCGCTCAATATCAAAGTCCACGGGTATTCTCAATAACTGAGCATGATGATCCGAAATATTATTGGATTTACTACTTACCTCACAAGACGATACATCAAAACTCGTGAACATATTGTCAATCAAGGTCGATGAATCACCCTGTACACGAGAAAAAGTGTCACGAAAACAAATACTCATTCCGTAACCAGAAAAAGTATCAATAACATTCTTCACACAATTCTTATTGCCCGCCGAAAAATCCAAGTTGAAATCCCCACATGCAACACCTCCATCAACATGAAACCTATTCAAATATCCCTCTAATGAATTACAAAAATAATCAGAATTTGAACAAGGAGATCTGTATATACAACTTACATGCAAATGCCTATTGCCCATTCTTACTTTAACCGCTGTCGCTTCAAAAGACTGCTCGCAGACAAAGGAAAAATCTGTTGACGCAGGTTCAAAAGCAATATCACTTCTAACCAGAATCATTACACCACCCCCCTTGAGTTCACTCCGACAAAAATAATTAGCAACTGTGTAATTTTCTACATTAAAAACGGACGCTTCATGCTTGGAAAGCCACGTTTCTGTCAAACAAACAATTTCTGGAAATGAAATAGATCTCAGAAACAACTCAAGGTAGTTGGTTTTATTCCGTACACTACGAACGTTTTGTTTTAAGATGAAAAATGTATTTGCTTTTGTTTGTATTGTGCTTGTTGGATCCTTTTTTATTTCTTCAAATTCTTCTCTATTACCTAATATTTCCATCATTTTGGTGTGGTATTCCTATCTTTCCATTATTACCGTGGCTCCCCCTTTATCACTTTGTGTTACTAAAATTTTTCTATTATCTTTTAGGTAGTGATAGGTATCATTAAAATATTTATTTAGTGGATATTTTTGATCCCTGTTAAGATGGACAAAATTTGACACTGGTGATTTTTGCTCTGTATGTGTCTTGTTTTTGATTTTCTAGGTTAGTTATTATATATTCAACATCAGACAGCAATTCATCTATTTTTAGTTCACTAGTGTTTACTGGTAGAGCGAAATTTGGTCCTAGTGATAATATCTGTTTAATTTGATCTGGAATTGTTGTCTCTGTAAGATTAACCAGCCAGTTTTCTTGTGTAATAAGCTTGTTTAACTGTTTTTTCTCTAGATTTTGGATCTTTTTCAGGTTTCTTGCCTTTGTTTTATGGAACTCCTTGTTATAATTGATTTTTTGTCGTCTTTGGTATTCATTCATTGTGTGTTCAGGTATCATGTTTTTTGCCTTTTGTTTTATTCTCTTAAGCTCTCTTACCATGTTATTTAATGTTCTGTTTGTTTGTGAGATCTCTATCCTCAGTATTTTCGCAGTAATGTGGTCACTTAGTTTTTTCATTTTTTCTATGTAGTGATTGTTGTTTCCTTCTAGGATGTTCAGAATGTTTTTTTGATTGTACGCTTTCACTCTAAATAACCCAGTCTAATCTCCCTTAACAAACAATACATATATAAATAAAACAAGACTGTAAAAAACAATTAGTATTACATCAAACATGGGATTTTATGAGTTCATTACAACTAACTATGGACAAAATACAACAGATATTCTAAAGAAATGGAGCAAACTCAACATAAAAATAGGAACATCAAGGAATAGATTGCAGTTTTTACTTGAGTGCAAAAGAAGAGGACTTTGTCCAAACCATATAGCGTACAATCAAAAAAACATTCTGAACATCCTAGAAGGAAACAACAATCACTACATAGGAAAAATAAAAAAACTAAGTGACCACATTACTGCGAAAATACTGAGGATAGAGATCTCAAAAACAAACAGAACATTAAATAACATGGTAAGAGAGCTTAAGAGAATAAAACAAAAGGCAAAAAACATGATACCTGAACACACAATGAATGAATACCAAAGACGACAAAAAATCAATTATAACAAGGAGTTCCATAAAACAAAGGCAAGAAAACCTGAAAAAGATCCAAAATCTAGAGAAAAAACAGTTAAACAAGCTTATTACACAAGAAAACTGGCTGGTTAATCTTACAGAGACAACAATTCCAGATCAAATTAAACAGATATTATCACTAGGATCAAATTTCGCTCTTCCAGTAAACACTAGTGAACTAAAAATAGATGAATTGCTGTCTGATGTTGAATATATATAATAACTAACCTAGAAAAGCAAAAACAAGACACATACAGAGCAAAAATCACCAGTGTTATAACAAATTATGTCCATCTAAACAGGGATCAAAAATATCCACTAAATAAATATTTTAATGATACCTATCACTACCTAAAAAATAATAGAAACCTTTTAGTAACACAAAGTGATAAAGGGGGAGCCACGGTAATAATGGAAAGAGAGGAATACCACACCAAAATGATGGAAATATTAGGTAATAGAGAAGAATTTGAAGAAATAAAAAAGGATCCAACAAGCACAATACAAACAAAAGCAAATACATTTTTCAAAGATCTTAAAACAAAAAATATAATAACTGCAGATGAAGAAAAAAGATATAAGGTTTATAATGGAACATGCCCTAGAATTTATGGAAAACCGAAAATACACAAAGACAATATACCTCTCAGACCAATAAGATCAGGAACAAATTCACCCACTACAAAATTGGCAGAATATCTGGCCACGGTACTAAAAGAATCATACGAGAAGAATAATGAATACTATATAGCTGACAGTTTTGAGTTTGCAGAATTCACTAAAAACCTATCAATAAAAAAAAATGGAGTACTACTCTCACTAGATGTAGAGAATTTATTTGGAAACATGACATTCAATTTAGTTAAACAGGCCATAGAACATAAATGGGAAAAAATAAGCATACATACAAGTCTGAACAAACAAGACTTTTTAAATTTGATCAAGTTCGTTATGGAAAATAACGTAGGTATGTACCAAGGCAAATATTACAGACAAATTAAAGGAAGTGCAATGGGATCAAAACTTAGCCCCATATTAGCACAATATTGTATGGATTACGTTCTAGAGAAAAAATTACCAAAACTCAGCTACAAACCTTCTTTTGTTAAAAAATTCATGGATGATATTATCATGGCAACACTTGAAATGAAAATAGAAGAACTAATTGCAATATTCAATGATGGAGAAATACCCAAGAAAATTCATAAATAGGGTGATGAATATAGAAACCAACATAAGGGAAGAGAGAAAACAACAAGATCAAAATGAGAGATAGGTATTTTGTTCATTACCAAACTTAGGAAATCTAACAGAAAAGATCATAAGAGAGTTCAGAAGTGAAAACATGAAAATATCAAAAAAATACACACACAAGACAAATAAACTATTCTCGAAAACAGAGGATAAAATAGATATTCAGGAAAGATCCAACGTTGTATATAAAATACCATGCGCAGAATGTGAGGAAGTATACACAGGACAAACATCACAATTAATGAAAAATAGAATAAAAGGACACAAAAGTGACATCAAAAATCATCCAGAAAGATGCGCATTGGCCAAACATAGTACAGAAAAAGACCATAAAATTAACTTTGAAGAAACATCTATAGTAAAAACAGAAAACAATCTGAAAAAACGTTTATTTCTCGAAATGTATTACATAAACAATGAAGAAGCTCCGATGAACAAAAAAACAGATACAAACTCATTAAACAATATCTACTCATATTTGATGACACAAGAATGGAGGAGAAGGAGAGAAACCTACATGGGACCTGTGGACGAGTAAAGAAAGAAAAAGATAAGACCGATGACCAAAATAAGAAAAAGAGTCTGACAGATGAGACAACACAGCTTAGATGACGGATAAGAAATATGAAGGTTATATGTTCTGTGAATGTGACGTAGACGTGAGATTTTATTCATTCATTTGTAAAAATTTTTGATGTTAAATTAAGTATGAAAGAACAGCTAATTACACTCAAGAAAAAATATTATATACAGCTAAAAAACACCAATGAAAAAGAGTAAATAACCTCGATTGTGTAAGTTTAAAATATTTTAATGTGAACTTTAATGTGTAAAAATATAATTTGTTTTTATTTTGTAGTAGACCCTGAAGAAGAATAAAATATCATTCGAAAGCTAGGTCAAAAAACAAAAAGAGAAAACCACTTTCACTCTAAATAACCCAGTCTAATCTCCCTTAACAAACAATACATATATATATATATATTTGTTTTCTGAAAATATAAATTTGTTGTGTTCTTACTTATAGCGATGTCTATTTTTGTATTTCTTATAATTTTGTGATATTCTCATTTTGTACAAAAATGGTAACTTTTCTTTGTTGATATAATAATTTTACTATTCATTTTTGTTTTTCTGTCACATATTTCCCTCAATTTATTTCTGCTTATAAACAGGAAATCTGAAATATTTGAAATATAGATTTACATGAAATTGTTTAGGACTGATATGGTATATTATTAGATATTGTAATGAAGTTCAATTTTATAACTGAGTTACTGAATAATTGATCTTCATTTTAAAATAATTTATTCAAGTTTTCGTTTTAAATTCGGGAATTTTTATTCCGTTCAGAATTAATTCACAACAATCAGGAAAAAAAAAACCGTAGTCTTCATTTAATTTATCCGAGTTTTCATTTTAAATTCGTGAATTTTTATTCCGTTCAGAATTAATTCAAAACAATCGAAAAAAACCGAACATTTAGCGGTTGATTTTGTTTTTCATACAGAAAACATCGTAGAACCGTCCGCAAGAACAATGCCGATCGCCGATAACGCCGTTTTTTGCACATACGTACGGTAAGCCAGTTTTAAGATGTTTTTACCGAGGTACTCTCCTGAAAATTTTAACGTTTCTGCGCCTACCTTTTCCACCCCCCTCCGGAAGATTATAAAAGGCGAGGTTTCCCTACATCGGTAATTAGTTCCGAATTTTTCGCTGACGTATACTTTTCCAAATTTTTCTAAGCTTATAAATTTTCGCGTTTTCTTTAAAGTGGGTGCAAGTGCAATTGAATTGTAAGTACCGAACCGATTTATTGCAGTCCTATTTTTTTTATTCCTCGTTGAGTCTACCTAAATAGCTGTTCCGTCAGATTCCTTAACAACACCTTTCCTAGTTTGTCCAGGTGCCTGTAGTTAGTCTGTCCATCCCATGGTCAGACGAAAAGGCCTTAACGAACCACTGCTATAATACGTTTGTCCGTATAACCGGTGCCTGTAGTTAGTCTGTCCAGACCATGGTCAGACCGGAGGGCTGATGCAAACCAATGCTATAGTACGTTCAACCGAATAACAATCCTGCTCTGTCCTGATCCTTAGGGCCTGTAGTTGGTCTGTCCCTCATGGCGAGTATTCCCAAGGTCAGACTAACGGCATAGCCGAACCACTGCTGACCTAGCAAGTTCGACATATCCTTTTCAACCCTCTAATTTCACCTGGCCAAACCCCAACCTGTTTATACGAGAAACAAGCAAAGTGGTAGACTACGTGGTGTATTCTAGGACTGAAAGAATATCGGACAAGTATAACCGTTGTGCACTCTTATACTGACCCCTTTTATTCCTGTTTTCCTGATTTTATCATATATATTTGAATTAACCGTTTAAATTAACTTACTTTCTATTCTGGCTGACTCGTACCGGGAAAATCTTTGTTTCTCTTGAAAGTGCTCGCAGTCAGACAAAACTGACCAATTTATATTTTGTATTGATTTCATATAGCGTCTTATTTCACTGTATTTTTTTTTGTATAACTATTTTTCGCTATCTGAATAAACTGTGTAAATTTGCTCTATTTCTGATTTTCTCTGTTATCGCTAATATCTTAGATAACGACGAACTCTGTCTCTGACTAGCAGCTGCCCTGGTAGGTTTGCTATTCTCCCTTATTAGAAAAAAGAATAGCTGGCGCTCGAGGTAAGTTTCGCCGAGAAAACCACGTTACAAAAATGGCGCCCGAGCAGGGACCGTCAGAAATAGAGTTTCAGTGAAATATTTTGCGCCCCGATTTAATACTGTACAGTTTATACCATCCGAAAGTGATATACTAAATTGATTTGATTTCCGATTTATTCATTGGTGAAGTAAAGACAATTCTGAGTTTTTTTTTTCTTGCCCGCTGAAAACTTTTAAACCCGTTATTTCTGACCTTTCCCTCCTTGAAACCTGTGTGAAATAAATAAATTGTTCTGAGTTTTAATTATTGCAATTTATGAAACTGATATGAGGTCTTGAATTCTTTTTCTGATAGTGTTTTATTTCTGAACAGTGTTGAACTTGTTTTTGATATTGTTGGATTTTTCTTTCTTTGATTTCAATACAGGTACAACCGAATTGTGCAGTTACAGGATTATTCCGAGGTAGGTGGATTTGTAGTTTGTGCTTGAGACTGAACATTTTCTTTATCTCCCGTGACCTGAACATTGATTGGTGAATGAAATAAAGGACTTGGTGTTTTTATTCCTGCTGGTTAAGCTGGTAACTGTTACGACATTTATATTTTGACTATTATCTGTGCGATTGAATTGAACTGCTGGGACAGTGAATTTTTCGGTCAACAGTTTATGAACTATTGCTATTTTGGTGATACCGGATTATTACACAAGTGCGTCGTTCTAACGGGACATTCGTAAACTGTGTGACTTTTGGTGCATTTTTAGCAGTGGACTAGTTAGACTATTGCTATTGCGCTTCTGGTATACCTTAGCTCCGCTATATTTTCTGGTTACTACTTGAACATTGTTGAATTTTCGGTTGTTGTTGGATTTTAAATTTATATGGACTTGACCTTTACTTTAAACTATTCTGATTAATTGATTTGCGGTTTATCTGATTGATCTTGATCTGTAAGCTATTATAAACTTTACTATTGCTGGTATAATTGTACTTCTACAACCAATTGTGAACTTTAGCCTGGTTGTAGCTGGCATTGCTGTTTACTTGTATACTTGCTATCGATAATTCCTTTACAGCTTTGAATTCTGTGCGAGTGAACAAATAGTTGATAGTTCGTGAGTGTTAACCGGGAACTGAATATACTTTTGATCGAGCACAACCGAACCTTACGTAGAAAGACTTAACCGCCAATAGTGAACATGGATGTGAATCGGCTATTGAGTGACGAGTTAACCTACGAACTACAACTCCGAGGACAAACAGTGCCGGGCACAGTGATGCCTAAGCGATGCTTACTACGACAGGTCATTCAATCGAATACCCCGTTACAATCTGTGACATGGATGGATCCTACCTTGGATATAGAGATATGCCAGAATAAACTCACTGATTTAGTGGAATCAATTCAACACTTCAACCACGACAATGCAGATAACGAATATTCGCGCATTTTCACAAGGCTAAAACACGTTCAAGGAAGATTGAACTTTATTGACACCACTGATGAATCACAATCACAATTGGTCCGTCAGCTGAAAGGAGCTACAGCTAGAGCCTTGGATGCGTTGCAGGAAGTTCATAAGGGCAGCCTTCAACAACCGTCTTCGCAGCAAGAGGGGAGATCTCTCTTGGACCTGGAGGTCCCGCCTTCCCCTGGAGTGTCCCCTATTCAGCCCCAGCGAGCAGCAGGAGTCCAACCATCGCTTGTTGACATCGGGGAAGACATCCGTCCACCGTCCACTGGTGCAGTCTCACGAGCTCACACACCTGAAAGAAATTCTATATTAGATCGAGTTATAAATGACACCAGGAGGACATGCAGAGAGATACTACAGGAGATACCGACTATACCGATCTCTCAGGCATCACCACAACCTGAGAGATTGACACCGGACCGTTGGGCAAACTCCACCCGAAGAGTATCTTTTCCGGCAAATATATCGTCAAGAAATCCCCTCAGAGCGTTGGCACAAGGCAATTACCGACCTGAACCCGAAACCCGATTAACATCAACACCGTCTGTTCCCCTGTACAAATGGACCATTTCATTTGATGGCACTACAAGTGTCACCGATTTCATCGATGAGGTGGAAAGACTGGCAGAGTCACGCAAAGTACCACTAGGACAGGTGTTCGACTCGGTATACGAACTTCTGAGGAAAGACGCCCGGGACTGGTTCATCCCTCGTAGAAGAACGTTTCAAAACTGGGACGACTTCAAATTCCAATTGAAAGAAGCTTTCCTACCAGTAAATTACGAAGAAAACCTGTTGGAGGAAATAAAAAGGCGAATGCAGGGCCCGGATGAAAAACTTCTGCTCTATGTTACGAGAATGCAGAATCTGTTCCAGAAATTATCCTGCAACAGACCGTCCGAAGAGGAACAGATCCGTCTGATTAGACAGAGGTTACTACCATCTCTGCAACAAGCCCTGGCCTTCCAAGAAACTAGGACTTATGATGAGCTCCTCCAGAGGGGAAAAGTGTTTGAACTGGTTCAATGGCAGATGAACCAATACACCAGGCCACCCTCCAAACCGGGCCTCATTGCTGAACCTCACCTGACTTACAACCCCCAGCAGCGAAACCGCTATCAGGCCAATTGCTCGCTGGACACCGACAACCGAATCCAGGCATCGACTGCTGCAGTGAACCCGAAACCTGCAGAATTGGCACGGACACAGACACCGAGGGGAGAACAACCCCGACCGAACCAGGCAGCTGAACCACCACTTGTGACCTCAAGATCAACGTCGACAAACACTGCTCGACCATCGTCGACCGCCAACCGTCGAGTTGAGACCTCTGTAACTCCGGACCGAACCGAACGACAGAACGAAAGGAGAGTCTCTTTCCAGACTCAATGTTTCCGCTGTGGTGGATATGGCCACATGCGCCGGGAGTGTCGCAGACCACCGAAACTGTTCTGCTCCCGGTGCCAGAGGAAGAATATTCTCTCCAGAGACTGTCCGTGCTCGGAAAACTAAATGGAGGTATGGAAGGGGGGTCGGCCATATCTCCGGGGACATTGACTCCGCTGTCACATTCTATCTGTAATGAAAACCGTCCGTTAGTAGAGATTCATATAGTTAGTAAATCTTTCCGAGCACTAATAGATACCGGAGCCACCAAGAGCTTTTGCAGCCAGAAAGTGGCAGGACACTTGGAGGAGAGAGGAATAAAAGGAGAGCCTACAGGCAATGAATTTGTAGTGATAGCCAATGGCAAGACCACCGTCACACCTAAACGCTACACCACTTTAGCCAGGATAGACGATTATACCCTGGCCGACCTAAAATTCCTACTAATTCCTGACCTACCAGTGGACGTCATACTCGGAATGGACATACTCTCGAACTACAACTTTAGCATTGATCTGAAAACCGCAGAATGCTATCTAGAAGGCCGACCGATCTCCAAACCGACTCCTGTCAACGAACCAATCCCTGAGGTGCATCTCGCCGGTGAACATCTTCTGGAACTGACCTGTGAACAACAAAAGAAACTAGATGAATTTCTTGCAAGGATACTCAAAGAATTTGAGAAACTAAAGGGTACTACTGATTTGATCGAACACAAAATCAAACTAAAACCGGATACTGAACCAATCAAACAACGATACCGTCCTCAGAACCCAAAAATGCAGGACATTTTCAACCAAGAAGTAGACCGAATGTTGGCTGAGGGAATTATAGAACCCTCCAAATCACCGTGGAGTTCACCTGTTGTACTGGTCAGAAAGAAAGATGGAACATACCGTTTTTGTATCGATTTCCGTGCAGTTAATCAGGCCTCCGTTAAAGATGCATACCCGTTACCATATATTTCCGGAATCTTGGATAAACTTCGCAAAGCCAAATACATCTCAACACTGGACCTAAAACAGGGATACTGGCAGATACCACTAGCGAAGGAGAGCCGTCCGATTACTGCATTCACCGTTCCCGGAAGAGGGCTGTTTCAGTTCACCGTAATGCCTTTTGGTCTACATGCAAGCCCAGCAACATTCCAAAGATTTTTAGACAAAGTGATTGGCCCAGAGATGGAACCGGACGCATTTGCTTACCTCGATGACCTCGTTATACTAGGTGAAACTTTTGAAGAACATCTTGAAAACCTGAGAGAGGTATTCCGTCGACTAAGAGAAGCCAATCTCCGTCTGAACCCAGATAAGTGTGAATTCGTTCGAAAATCTTTGAAGTATCTCGGACATGTAGTCACCTCTGATGGCATCTGCACCGATCCTGACAAGGTTTCTTCCGTGGTGGCTTTTCCAGTACCGAAAACCGTCCGAGAACTGCGCCGATTTCTTGGAGTTGCCAGCTGGTACCGTCGTTTCATCGAAAACTTCTCCGATGTGGTTTCTCCGTTAACTCGGCTACTGCAGAAGAAACACCGTTGGCAGTGGGGAGAAGACCAGCAGGAAGCCTTCGAACTTCTGAAACAAAAACTCACCGAATCACCAATACTGGCCTGTCCGGATTTCACCAAGCCGTTTGTTTTACAAACAGACGCCAGTGACATGGGCCTTGGAGGAGCCCTGACACAAGTGATAGGTGGAGATGAGAGAGTAATCGCCTATGTAAGCCGTACACTAAACCCAGCAGAGAAAAATTACTCAGTCTCAGAAAAGGAATGCCTAGCCATAGTGTTTTCAATAGAAAAACTGCGGCCATACCTGGAGGGATTCCATTTCACCGTTATTTCCGACCACATGAGCCTGAAATGGTTAAATTCCATCAAATCACCGTCCGGAAGAATCGCTAGATGGGCCGTCTTTCTCCAGCAATTCGACTTCGAAGTCCAATACCGAAAAGGATCCATGAACAAAGTTGCTGACAGTCTGTCCCGGAACCCGTTACCTTCCTTGGATTCTGTGTGTTTAACCGAGGTAGAAACACCCCGTTGCAAATGGTATAACAAGAAGCTACAGGAGGTGGAAAAAACCCCAGCAAATTTCCCTGATTACTCCGTAGAAAAGGGAAAATTATTCCGACATTTCTGGGACTCATCCGACTTTACTGAAGATGGAACCGGCCAACCCTGGAAGCTCTGTGTACCTACCGAACAACGAGCCGAAGTACTGAAAGAAAATCACGATTCCGAATTAGCCGGTCACATGGGGATTGCCAAAACCATTTCCAGGATAGCCCGGAACTACTACTGGCCAGGGATGTTTAGAGACATTTCAAAATACGTAAGAAACTGCTCTTCGTGCCAAAAGTACAAAGTTTCGCAACAGAAAACTCCTGGGAAGATGCAACCCCATCGAATGGCGGATGCGCCGTTCAAAGAAGTATCCATCGACATTGTTGGGCCACTGCCACGATCTAAAAAGGGGAACTCCTACATCGTGGTAATGCAGGACCGGTTCACAAAGTGGGTAGAATGCCGTCCGTTGCGGAAAGCCACCGCCAAAACAGTTTACTCTGCCCTCTACGAACAAGTGATCCTGAAGTATGGTTGTCCGAAACTGGTAATATCTGACAATGGGGTACAATTTGACAGTCGGCTATTCAAGAACAGTCTTCGAGAGCTGAACATCGCCCACCGTTTTACTCCTCCTTACACACCGCAATGTAACCCAGTAGAAAGGGCCAACCGTACACTGAAAACAATGATAGCTCAATTCTGTGAAACCGACCAAAGAAACTGGGATGAAAAGATAGGAGAGCTTACATTTGCAATTAACACTGCCAAACAAGAGTCTACCGGATTCACACCTGCGTATTTGAATTATGGAAGGGAACTAGAAGTCCCAAGGGCGATTTATTCGGCAAACCCCCATAAGGAAGAAACAGGCAATGAATCCCGCAGTCAGGAAGGAAAAATAAAAGACATGACTCACCGTACTGAACAGATCAAACATCTCCAGGAGGCCTATGAGTTTGTCCGTACTAGGTTGTACCGTGCTTTTGATCAGCAAGCTCATAGTTATAATCTTCGCCGTAGGGATGTCCGTTATTATGTGGGAGATAGAGTTCTGCGCCGTGATCGTCCTCTATCGTCCGCCGTCGACAATTTCGCTGCCAAGCTCGCGCCAAAATTTGTCGGTCCGTATAATGTGGTAAAAGTGGTTTCCCCCGTCGTGTACGACCTGAAAGATGAAAGGGGTAAGAGAGTGTCAAACATACATATTAAAGATCTTAAACCATACCATGAATAAAACTTGAATACTTATATAATAACTGTTCCGGTAATTGTGTTTAAAATACTGTAAACTATATCATGATTAAAGCTTAAATACCAATATAATAACCGTTCCTTTAATTGTGTTTAATTACTGTTTGATAATAATCCTGTCAACTTACCGCTTCCAATCCGCTGGTACCGTCAGGGCTTCCCATCCTTATGTGGGAACCCTCCGTGCACATACAGTCAGCCAGAGTCGAACCCGTTATTTAAATTCATGTCTGGAGGCTGTATGTCAATACCGTTTCAGATGCAACACTACGTTCTGGAAGAACTACTGGGCGAGGGGGGCTTTGGTTCCGTCTACCGGGCCCATAGGCGTGGCTGCACCACTCCGGTGGCCGTCAAAAGGGTGGACATGACCGTCTACGCCGTCAGGGAGGCCCAGATCCTCCGAAAGTTTGACCACCAAAACATCCTGCCTCTGTATGACGAAGTGGTGGAGCCCCCCTTCCGTTATTTGGTAATGCCGCTGTGCCAGGAGGACCTCGACACTTATATTCGCCGGGAAGGACCGAGGGTAGAACCGTCCTCGTTTTACCGGATTTTCCGGCAAGTAGCGGCTGGGTTAGCAGAGTGTCACCGGCAGAACGTGGCCCACCGGGACCTAAAACCGGGCAATATCCTCCGTCAAGGCCACGTCTTCCAGATCGCCGACTTCGGGGTGGCTGACGAGCTGGAGCCGGACCACCTGTTTACCAGCAATGCAGGCACGGAGCCATACTGGGCTCCGGAACAACGGAGGGAGGAACCGTATGGACTGGGGGTGGACCTGTGGGCACTGGGGCTGACGGCGTTGGACGTCGTCACCGGCCGCCATCCATGTTCTGACGTCGTCCTGGGACAGCATTGGGCCACACCTCGGGACGAGGTATACCGACGGGTCCTGACGACCCTACACCCATCCGTCCGCTGGTTCGTGGAGGGGTTGTTACAGGAGGAGCCAGCCCTACGCCGACCAGCCGCCCAGTGGGAATGGCATCCTCCAGCCGAGGTCCTGCTGGTAGAAGTGCATAACAACCCCTCGCCATTGCCACTCCCCCCACCGTTACTGAGCCTGGAGCCGACAGCACCCCCAGAAGTACCGGCAGGCACCCCAAAACCAAGCGGCACCGTAAGGTTGACTCCCAGAACCGCTGCTAGGGTGAAGGCCCAACCAGCACCCCGGCTCTGGACCAGGAGCCTGAGGGAGAAGATAACGGCCCTGCTTCCCCATCCCCTGGTCAATCGACGGCACCGACAAAAATTCCGGTTCCCCTCAGGGACCGTCCGACGACTGTGTCTGTACAGAAAATACCGTAAGCCATAAACTGTGTATTTGTCCTTTCTGTACTGAAAAACTAAAATAGAAAGTATCGTTTATATGCTTACCCGTATTTTTTTTAATCCACAGATCACTAAACCATGTCCGAGTATTCCTGCGGTGAAGACATGTCCTTTGTGGACCCGTTTGAGGACAACGCCTATGAATACCCGATTCTTGACGACACCGTTCCGCTGCCATTGGGAACCGCCAACCAGTCCAGCTCACCGTCCACTTCTGGGCAACACCACCATAGGGAACCGTCCGGCAAGAACAAAGATGGGGAAACCGCCACATCCAGCCGTGGAGCAGCTCCTATGGAAGTAGACACCTGGGAAGAACCCAGGGAACCTAATCAAAAATCCCGTCCTCTCCATCCCAAAAAGCCCCGAACTAACTTACCTTCCAGAGTCCGTACTGTTGGTACCATGGGCCCCAATGTATACCTGGAACTCCGTCCTGGCATGTGCTGGAAATGTGGCCAAGGGGAACACAGCAGAGCCAACTGCACGGGAACACCGTCCCTATTCTGTAGCCGTTGTGGTTTGCTGGGCACCCTCTCCCGGAATTGTCCCTGTCACACCTACCAGAGGGAGGTGGCCGTTCAATGTGACCTTCCATCCCAGTCCAGACCAAGGGGGACCGCTTCACTGATTCGACGGGTACGACCGGCCCACAGGGGTTCCAGACGAGTGAGACTCCCCACCAGCAGGGAGTTGGCCCTCCGTGCCTGCCCCAGATGCACGAGGCGCGCTGCAACCTGGGAAGAAAACCGTACAAATTAGCATCATATTATGTACCATTATACCGTCATTTCCAACCAACCGTTTTATTTTCCGTCCAACTACTACCTGAAAACCGTTTCATAACAGTACCTGGTAATTTTGTCTGATCTTAATTCTTTCTCTACCTGAAAACGACAACAAATTGGGTAAACTGTCTGAAATATTGTATTAAAACTTTTAATGAATATTTGTTTTCGTTTTCTGCTAAATGTAGTTGTCTGGACTGTTACCGTTGAATGAAACAAAGTTATTTCTAATTCAAACTGTTAAATCCGTTTATGATTCCAATGGGTCCAACCCATTACACCGTTTTCATTCCGAATCAGACATTATTGTTTTACCGTTCATTATTTAACCGTCTATGGAAATGGGAAACACAGTTTCTCGAAGAAAACTCGCCAGGAAAACAGGAGAATATGGGAGAAATTTCACTGGAATCAAATGGTTGGAACTACCTGAACTACCCACCTGTAAGTCATCTGTCTGGGCTGACGTCGATATTCCACCCACAGTCCACACCGACGCTCCACCTATTGCACCAGTCCCGGACGCCGACTACACCATGGGACATTAGAACATCCACCCCTGTACACATGAATGATGGGGCTGTTGTCATTGTGCTTTCACCATCTGCGAAGCACTATTTTGGAACCACATCGAGAAAGACTTATAATTGCAAACTTACTGTGCATCAAGAGTAAGAACAATCCTAGGCTTATTATCTCCATCACCAGTCCACTTTACACATTTACTAATTAAATTAATTCACTGTTCACACCGACCAAAGCCACGAGAGCGGAATGGGGTAAACAACTTATGACATGGCGGCGACACCTGCGCTGAGCGATGACAACTGCGCACAGAATACCAACTACGACTTTGAACCACAGAACATAATATGGAACTACGAATTGGACTTGGACCTGCTTGGTTACCCAGAGGAACTAAGAAGAGAAACTACTAGCTGTATGATTATTGTAAGTCTGATTTCGAGCACAGGGGCGTATTAGTTCGTTGACTTGTTTGTTGCGATAGTTGGGAGCCGCGAAAATTCAAATTGTTATTGATTGAATTTTCTTTCCGTAGCAGGGGGGATGTAATGAAGTTCAATTTTATAACTGAGTTACTGAATAATTGATCTTCATTTTAAAATAATTTATTCAAGTTTTCGTTTCAAATTCGGGAATTTTTATTCCGTTCAGAATTAATTCACAACAATCAGGAAAAAAAAAACCGTAGTCTTCATTTAATTTATCCGAGTTTTCATTTTAAATTCGTGAATTTTTATTCCGTTCAGAATTAATTCAAAACAATCGAAAAAACCGAACATTTAGCGGTTGATTTTGTTTTTCATACAGAAAACATCGTAGAACCGTCCGCAAGAACAATGCCGATCGCCGATAACGCCGTTTTTTGCACATACGTACGATAAGCCAGTTTTAAGATGTTTTTACCGAGGTACTCTCCTGAAAATTTTAACGTTTCTGCGCCTACCTTTTCCACCCCCCTCCGGAAGATTATAAAAGGCGAGGTTTCCCTACATCGGTAATTAGTTCCGAATTTTTCGCTGACGTATACTTTTCCAAATTTTTCTAAGCTTATAAATTTTCGCGTTTTCTTTAAAGTGGGTGCAAGTGCAATTGAATTGTAAGTACCGAACCGATTTATTGCAGTCCTATTTTTTTTATTCCTCGTTGAGTCTACCTAAATAGCTGTTCCGTCAGATTCCTTAACAACACCTTTCCTAGTTTGTCCAGGTGCCTGTATTTAGTCTGTCCATCCCATGGTCAGACGAAAAGGCCTTAACGAACCACTGCTATAATACGTTTGTCCGTATAACCGGTGCCTGTAGTTAGTCTGTCCAGACCATGGTCAGACCGGAGGGCTGATGCAAACCAATGCTATAGTACGTTCAACCGAATAACAATCCTGCTCTGTCCTGATCCTTAGGGCCTGTAGTTAGTCTGTCCCTCATGGCGAGTATTCCCATGGTCAGACTAACGGCATAGCCGAACCACTGCTGACCTAGCAAGTTCGACATATCCTTTTCAACCCTCTAATTTCACCTGGCCAAACCCCAACCT
Source organism: Propylea japonica (assembly GCA_013421045.1). NCBI lineage: Eukaryota > Metazoa > Arthropoda > Insecta > Coleoptera > Coccinellidae > Propylea > Propylea japonica. The sequence continues at coordinate 101,460,608 of CM024240.1, read as the reverse complement.
GTTTATACGAGAAACAAGCAAAGTGGTAGACTACGTGGTGAATTCTAGGACTGAAAGAATATCGGACAAGTATAACCGTTGTGCACTCTTATACTGACCCCTTTTATTCCTGTTTTCCTGATTTTATCATATATATTTGAATTAACCGTTTAAATTAACTTACTTTCTATTCTGGCTGACTCGTACCGGGAAAATCTTTGTTTCTCTTGAAAGTGCTCGCAGTCAGACAAAACTGACCAATTTATATTTTGTATTGATTTCATATAGCGTCTTATTTCACTGTATTTTTTTTTGTATAACTATTTTTCGCTATCTGAATAAACTGTGTAAATTTGCTCTATTTCTGATTTTCTCTGTTATCGCTAATATCTTAGATAACGACGAACTCTGTCTCTGACTAGCAGCTGCCCTGGTAGGTTTGCTATTCTCCCTTATTAGAAAAAAGAATAGCTGGCGCTCGAGGTAAGTTTCGCCGAGAAAACCACGTTACAATATTTCAAAAATGAAATATCTAATTTCGTGAAATATACCATATCAGTCCTAAACAATTTCATGTTAATCTATATTTCAAATATTTCAGATTTCTTAATTTCAACATTATTAGGAAATTTCCAAAATGAAATATAGCTACTAAACAAGTCACTAATAGGTAATAAAGAATTATGGGGTTCACAAATAAACAGTATAGCTGCTACTAGCATTACATTAGTAACCAACATTTAATGCAATAGCTACATATTTTCTCATTAACAGCTATTAACAAAAAGTTTGATATCAACTAATGAATAATCTATTAACCACCCATGAACTGTGAAGGATTCACTGATAACCTGTTTACTACCTGCTAGTAAACACTTTACTATATGTTAATGAACTGTTCCTGACCAGTATTACAGCGAATAAACTTTTAGATATAATATTTACTCACGATAACTAAGCTCATCAATTGTAACAAATACTTAACTTCGTACTGCAAGTGAATATATTCTGATATGGTTAATAAATCCCGTCATCTGCAACTAATCAACTTTTTTTAATGGTTTTTACTATTTATAATGAATGATCGCTTTCAGAACAATAGTTTTATTCATGATAATGAAACTGTTCATGTGTCCGCTATTTAGTTAAAGTTTTCATTTAGCAACGGTAAATTTTTATTACACAACAGTAAACATTTTTCTCCGTGAAACCGATTTGATCTATCATCAACTTAGTCTTCAACCTGGAATATCAACCACCAACCAGTCTACAGACGTTCAACTTGGTCGTCAACATGCCGTGTTTACAACTTAGCCTTCAACTAGGTTGATCGACTGTAGGCCGCTTAAGATTCGACCAACCACAATCTGCGCAAGAACCAACGGCCAGCCGTAGTGGATCGTATCTGTATTTGGCTTGCGTATATTAGTATTTGGATTAAGAATAGTGTATGCTTGAGAAGAGCAGTAGTTGAATTCGCGGAAGATATTTTAGATTTCAACCAAGATAGCTATTCTTAATATAATAAGTGCAACTCTTCCATCAAAACAATTTTTACTACAATTGAGGATTAATATTCTAGTTATAAGAATGGTTTTCTTTCAAGTCAATATCAAAACTAGACTTCGATCAACTTCTATTAATTTTGACTAATGTATTACATTTTCTCTAGAGGAAACAAAATGATTTTCAATGGATCTGGATAGCTATTCTTGCTTTTATACTAGTGATCTTGTTGAATCGAGAAGACGAAATCTTCAGTTAAATATATTATTTTAATCTTGGTAAACAAGTATATGTGTGTTCTTGAAATGAAAGAATGATATTTTTGTTTCAAGTAAAATAGTTTCAACGCAATATTAAAACAACTTAGATTTAGAATATTTGTTCAAGATTTTCCTTATACTTGAATGTAGATTACGATTTTTTTCCGTGTAACGCCCGGAACTTGTGGGCTTTCTGTACCAGTCCAATATGATTTTATAATTACTGGTTCTGGTAACTTTAGTATCCAGGAGGGGGACACTAATTTGATAAGATCAATAAAAATAATTGAATTTATCCATTATATATGCCACTTGATTTTTTGGTACAGCAGTAAAGAAATCGTCAACATGCTGCTTGAAAAACGTTATTGGAAAAGGTAAAGGTACGTCTGCCAAGATGCAATCCAACACAAAATTCATCACCACCTCAGCGATAGACGATGCCTTCAAAAACGAAATAATTAGAGGAGAAAAGAAACCTCACAATGGAGATGAATTCCTCCTTGGGGATGGAATTTTCTCACTCAGAGGATAACAGGGTGAAATCCACCCCTAAGTGTGTAATGAAGCGTTTTTTTTCGCTCATTACTAAAACCGCTAAATATACCACAATAATTGACTACTGGTAAAACAGTACGATATTATTCCATCCATGGTAATAGTTTCCGACCGCCGTATATATCATTCATGTCGATGTTGAGGAAAATAAACCGAAACAAGAATAATTTCGTTCCGAAATTATTCGTTTGGGTCCCTCTCAATTCGGACATCCCCTGTATACCGTTTTACGATGTTTCGATTGAGAGTGACCGCGTCTTATTACTTTCTCAAGATGTCCTGCTCAGAGAATTAGACGCTCCGTTAATAATAATAATAATAATAATAATAATAATGAACCCCTCAGGGGCTCTGGAATGGTAAGTTCTAGAGTACGGGCTTAGCAAACCCGAGGTACCCGAGCTAAACCTGGCAGTAGGTATAAAATGCAACCCATAATGATGGTGCAATTAAGGAGTAGAAATATTGAGTCGCTGCCTGAGGATCGTCAGGGCATGTCTGGAGCTGGCGCTGGACATGACAGCATGCGGGACGTCAGTGGCAGGGCGCTGAGGAGGCGGGCCCCTGTCATACAAAACACTACAGCTCAACAGGAAGAACCAAGGAGGCAAACAACAGCAGTGTCACCCCCTACAAATAGTGCTACGCAGGATCTTCAACCAGCGTTCACTCAAGCAGGGTTACCCAGAAGACGCATGAAATGGACAAAATAACAAACCTGGGTCAAGAACTAACTGGATACAGACAACGGTTATTCAATGATTTCAAGCGATGTTTTCCAGATCTACAAATACAGATATACAAATACCTTGGTATGAAGCAATGTCAAAGGATAGACCAACGAGTGATGAAGGACGAACTAACAGCAGAGTTCACCAGAAGAATGAGGAGCGTTCTGAAAACGAAACTGAACAGCAGAAATCTCACAAAAGCTGTTAACACCTACGCTTGCTCAGTTCTCACCTACTCTTTCGGAATAGTAAAGTGGAGTAATACAGATCTCGATCGTCTCCAACGGAAAATGAGAACACTATGTACAAAGGTCAACAAGCATCATCCTAAATGCTGTGTTGAAAGAACAACAATTCCAAGAACTCAAGGCGGACAAGGCATTGTGGACATAAAGAAAATGGCAGCTGAACAAATAAACAACTTGAGAAATTATTTTACAGATAAAGCAAACACATCGGACTTACATAAGATACTGATTGAAGCAGATTGTTCAACACCTCTATTACTAAGCGAGCACCCTCATGAAAACACCACACACGGATAGTGATAAAATTCAAAGATGGAGAGAAAAGCCCCTACATGGAAGACACCTGAACGAGGTCACCCAGGAACATGTCGACATTCCTGCGTCGAACTACTGGCTGACTTCTGGAAGATTGTTTCCTGAGACAGAAGGTTTCCTCCTTGCCATTCAAGATCAAGTAGTGCAAACTAAAAACTATCAGAAATATATCATGAAGGATAGGAGCCTCACCGACGATAGATGCCGCTACGGATGCCAAACATCAGAAACAATCCAACATATCACAGGAGGCTGCCAAATGTTTGCTGGAAATGAATATAAGAGTCGACATGATGCAGTTTGTAAAATACTTCATCAGGAACTCGCCATCCAACTGAAGATTCTGCAGTCCGAAACAATTCCATATTATAAGTATCAGCCTGAAGTAATACTGGAGAACAACCTTTACAGGTTATACTGGGACCGCACAGTACTTACAAATTTAACAGTTGCTAATAACAGGCCAGATATAATCCTAGTGAAGAAAAAAGAGAAGAGAGCAATACTTATAGACGTAGCCATCCCGAACAACAACAATCTACGTCAAAAATATGCTGAAAAAATATCGAAATATCGAGAGCTTGAACTTCAGATTAAAAGGCAGTGGGGAATGTCTAGTACCAGAACCATTCCCATTCTCATATCAACCACAGGAATTATTCCTAAGAGCCTCAAGTCCAACCTCAAGGAGCTAGATTTGGATGAAAACCTGTTTAAAGTAATGCAAAAAGCAGTACTTCTTGGTACTGCTAGAACGGTAAGGAAGTTTGTAGGTCACGATGGACACCAGGAACAACCATGGAGGGAAACATTGCAAAACCAACTACCACGACATCAACCGAGAGATCCAGGACCAAGCAACGAAGGACGAACAACCCAGGACCCAGAAGAAGAAGAACACCGAAGACCTCAGAGCTCAATCCCCCTGATACTTGCTATCCGGGATGAGTGAATGTTCCCCTTAGTAGGGAGTGTGATAGCCGATCGCTAGGGGGTGTGAAAAATCACACCCTTTCTACGCTAATAGGCTCAAGTCGATAATAATAATAATAATAATAATAGTTTTATTCATCCTGAAAGGCATTTTACAATGTATAGGACATGTCAGAAAAAAAAAAAACTTAAACTAAAGAATGTCATTTAGATATTCCTCCACACTATAATAGCATTTCTGCACCAAAAATTTTTTTACTGCTTTGCGAAAGTTTAATATGTTTAAAGCTTTTATATCATTCGGCAATTTATTGAACATTTTTATACATTGGTACCTGGGTGACTTCTCAAATTTGCTTTTGTTATGGTTAGGAACCGATAAAATATGCAGATTTCTTGTACCATAACTATGGAAACAGGACAATCCGGCAAAACTATGTTCATTTTCCTTGGCATAAAGAAGGATTTTATAAATATAGATACATGGAAGTGATAATATTTCATGCTTTATAAACAACGGTCTACAGGAAGATCTGTTATCTAACACAAATATCATACGCAAAATGCGTTTTTGAGCCACAAATAATCTGTGCAGATCGATAGAAGCCCCCCAGATCTCAATATTGTATGTCAAATGACTATAAACCATACTATAGTAGACTGATAATAAAGCATCGAGTGGAAGCGAACTCCTAAGTCTATTGATAGCGTATTAGGAAGCAGAGATTTTTTTACTAAGATATTCAATATGGTCAGTCCATCGCAATCTGCTGTCAACCACCAAGCCTAAAAATTTAGTTGACTCTTTAGAGACAAGAATATCCGAACCACATTTAAGGGTAAGAGGGGGATTTTGCCTCAATTCGAATTTAATTAACTCTGTTTTTTCAACGTTTAGGATAAGACTGTTCGCGTGACACCAAGTTTTGAAGTTCTCGACAAGTATCTCACAGAGACTAACGAGCTCGCCCACACTCTTTGCTTTCACAACAAAGGATGTGTCATCAACAAATATAATAATTAATGCTGCTATAATAAAATAAGGTAGATCATTTATAAACAATAAAAAAATTAAAGGTCCCAGGACAGACCCTTGTGGGACTCCAAGCTCCAGTTCGAATTGAGAAGAGTGAGCATTGTGAACTTTAACCGTAATTTTTCTACCAGTAATATAGCTAATCAGCCACTTCAGAAATACTCCCCGGAAGCCTAGGTTGTATAGTTTACTTTCAATAAAACTTGGTGAAATAGTGTCAAACGCTCGCGACAAATCAAAGAATAAACCAGCAACTACATAATCCTCGTCCAGTGAGGTATATATCGATTGAATAAAATCTATGGTTGCTGTCTTAGTTGAACGTCCGCGTCTGAAACCATGTTGACTTTCGCAAACTATATTGAATTTATCCAGAAACTCGACCATTCTATCCAGAACTATTCTTTCTAAAACTTTTGAGAAGATGTTCAGAATTGAAATTGGACGGTAATTTGAGATTTCCTCAATTTCGTTTTTTTTTATGAATAGGTATTATCTCAGCAAGTTTAAGAATATGTGGAAAAATTCCTGAAGAGATTGATTCATTAGTAAGATGTGCTAGGTGTTCAGCTAAATATTCAGATATAAATTTAAAAACTTTTACCGGAACATAATGGAACCCAGAACTGTTTTTATTCTTCAATTTATCAAAAGAGGAAAGTATTTCGCTTCGATTCACGGGATGAAAATAAAAACTTCTGTGGTGAATAGGGGAAGTTGTGCAGGTTTTACTCAATGAGTTAAAGTATCTTCGTTCAAGTTCTAGTTTAGCAATATTTGAGAAAAAAGCTCCAAAGGTATCTGCCACTAATGATGGATCCGAACACATAGTGCCGTTAACGGACAGACACAATTTATTAGTGTTTCTACTTTTCCGACCTGTTTCCTGGTTCACAATATTCCATACAGTTTTGTTTTTGTTGTTAGAATTCATAATGATGTTCTCATAAAAGCGCAGTTTACAGTCTCTCACCAAATTGTTGTAATTCGATTTTGCATTTCTATAAAGTAATGATGCTTCAGCGGTTTTCAAATTTGCCTGGAGCCAGTATATGTTTTTTAGGTCATTACTTGCAGTCCTTATTATCGGTGATATCCAACTTCTTGAAGGTACATTATTTGTAGTCTTATGAATCAATGGACAGCAAGAGTCAATACAATTCGTGATGATATCAACGAAATTTTGCCAGAGGGTACTTATATCAGATATCTGATAGATTTCAACAAATGAAGTATTGGCAATCTTATCGGCTAATTTGAGGAGATTTTGATGTGAAATATTTCTGTACGTTATACTCTTAGGTTGTGAATTATAATAATTCACATTATTATTTTAACCGCCCGTTTATTTATTTTCCTGACTATGAAACATGCAAAATGATACCGATTATTACCAGAGAAATTCCATTCCGTTCAATTTCATTCCGTTAATTTTTCCTAATAAATGAAATCGAAAAATTGAGAAATTCGAAATATTATAATACGAAATAAATTATTTCAATTTCGATTTCCAACCCATGTAAAAAAACACCAGTCCGAGATGCAGTTTGTTATTTACCGTTTTTTCCGACATATGCTGCTCGTGTTTTTCAGAGGTTGGGAATTTGATAGGGAAATTGTCCGCCGTTTTAGTTCCGATTTTAACCGAATGTTCCGAATTTTCTCGAAGCCGAAAATGGAGTTTTGGAGAAAGTGGCCAATCCGAGAGCACCGTTTTAACCCCGCCGTCGAATTTTCTGGAATTTTGACGCATGTCTTGGTCGGTGGGGACATGCCGTTATAACCAGAATTCGCCCGAAAATCAGGAATTCAGCTCCGAGTTTTCGTGTCGCTAATTTATTGCCGTTAATTTTCTTTGCTTCAAAGTTAAATTCATCAACTTAAATTATTCTTGAATTTAACCAGTTTCACTTGCAAATAAAATTAATTTTTGAAAGTAAATAAATTACTTTTTGAAATTCGTTTTCGTTTTCAAAAGAAGAATTCGAGTCAGTGTACCAGTGATACAGAGGTAAGGCCTTTTTGGGCTTTGAAATACTTAATTTGGCTATTTTACTTTACTGTGCACCCTTTTTTCGACCCCGCTCCTGTAAAGTTTTACACGACAGAATTCCGTTAAATTATTCCGTTCATACAGAGTGTCTTTAGTAGATTTTTTTTATTTCTGTTCCCGTCAGTCCCCAGGGTACTAGATGAGGTGTGGTTGGCTATTGCGGCTTAAGCACGACTGGCAACCCACCTAAACTGGTGCAAGGGTGTGACCCGACCTGCAGATATTATTCTTTTTCATTTTTTTATTTTTTTATTTTTTTCCGTTCCCGTCTGTCCCCAGGGCACTAGGTGAGGTGTGGTTGGCTATTGCGGCTTAAGCACGACTGGCAACCCATCTAAACTGGTGCAAGGGTGTGACCCGACCTATAGATATTATTATTTTTCATTTTTTTTTATTTTTCCGTTTCCGTCCGTCTCCAGGGTACTAGGTGAGGTGTGGTTGGCTATTGCGGCTTAAGCACGACTGGCAACCCACCTAAACTGGTGCAAGGGTTTGATACCGACCTGTTGATCTTATTTTTTTTTATTATTTCTTTTTATTTTCCGTTTCCGTCCGTCCCCAGGGCACTAGGCGAGGTGTGGTTGGCTATTGCGGCTTAAGCACGACTGGCAACCCACCTAAACTGGTGTAAGGGTGTGACCTGACCTGTTATATTTTTTTTTATTTTATTTTGAATCAGTTTTCCTGTTCCGAACCTATTTTTATCAGTGGACACAAGTAAAAATTTCTGTCGTGTACGTAGTTGAACACAGTAAGGTACCTGTAGTTTCCAGACAGCCAACCGATAATTCAGATTACTGATTACCTGTTTAAGTGTATGCTCTCTTGCTGAAGAAATATATCTGTTTCTGTGTTTTATTATATTACCTGCTTTTACCGTTTATTTTACATTGCTCTTACCTTTTATTTTTTTTACCTGCTCTCACCGCTTACTTATTTATTTTTACCTGCTCTCACCGCCTATTTATTTTTACATCGCTCTCACCGCTTATTTCACCTGCTCTCACCGCTTGTATCACCTGCTCAGTTTGCTCACCGCTAAAGACCGCTTATTATTTTGACTTTCAGGTTGGAAGAACAACAGTGACACGCTTTTTCTTATTGTTTGAATTATATTTTATTTTGTCTTTGTACTTTGGAATATTTCTTTATTTGTTCATTGTAAATATAAATTGTATATATATACTGTAAATAAATTTGTATATATATTTTTTGTGTGTTTCTTTAACCTGAAGGTGAGCAGACTCGATACTCGTTGGTTATTTGATAGACTCTATTCAATCGCTAAGAACTCAGATTGAACCGAGCCCTTCTCCAACTGTGTAAAAGCTACCCAGGCTTAGGTAAGTGAACGACGTCATCAAGGAGTTGTGACCTTGAGGAAAATTATCACAACTGGCGCCCGAGGAAAGGAAACCGAAACCGTAAATCACCAGCAGGGAAAAAAAGGTCGTCACAAATTGGCGCCCGAGCAGGGACCAATTTCTATCAGATATCTAACCGTGGAGAAGAGGACATCACCGTTGGAGAGCCCGACAATGGAGGTGAACCGTCTGAGAGCAGAGGAGTTGGTATGGGAGCTCGAGGCACGTGGATGCAAAGCCGGCAGGACCGTTCAGGAGAACCGAGCAGCTTTACGCAGGGTGCTGGCTCAGAGGACTCCATTCCTACTAGTGTCAAGGAACGTAGAAGGGGAGTTGGACACCGCCAACAGGATCCTGAATTCCGTACTAGAGGATGTCCGGGAATTCGATGAGGAAAACCCAGTGAACGAAGAAATTCGATTGAGAAGCCGGCTGATCCACGTCCGTAACCGTTTGAGCCGATTGATACCGACCAACTTGCAGGAAAAGGTTAGGATAAACGACCTGGAGGAAGTCCTTACTCGGACTCAGGAAATGCTAAGGGATGCAAAAACCTAAGCTGAGACAAGGCACATGTTACATGCATCCTTGGGGGAATGTATCGATGTAACAGGAGTCTCGAGGAATCAAGGAACCGAAGAAGTGCCCGAAGCTAACCAGGATGCTGACCTGATCTCTTTTCAGGACATCCCAGACAACCAATCCCGTGATATTGGAACGGACAGCCCGCCGAACAGGACATGCCAGGGCAACTCAAGCCCCACAGGACAAGCGGAAAGTACGAGAAACCGACCAGTTAACAATGCAGCTTCAGTTTCTCTGCTGATTGGAGTACTGCTGGACTTCCTTCAGCGTACGCTGGATCAAGCTTCAGAGGCTGTCCGACGCCGACTGAACTTCACGAGTTCACTAGAACATGATGAAGAATTGCTGGACAGAGAAACTCAGGGAAGCAGACCCGTTTTGGCTGAGTCAACCAGGAGGTTTTCGTTTCCCTTCCTGAATTTGGAGGACCAAGACGAACTTGGAAATTCTCAACCAGCACCGAACCAGCAAATTCCTGGATTTCTAAGAGGATCCGTGGCCGTTCCGACAGAATCCTGTCAAATTGTACCGGAAGTTGTGGAGTTGAATGAACATGACAACAATAGGACAACCGATGGGAGAAGCCCCAACCGCAATCGTCCCAGAAGTCCGAGGGAAATTGACAGGGTAACACCAATTCCAAATAGTTCCGTGACATCACCAGTCTATCCGTCCGTCCCTGTGTATAAGTGGAACATTTACTTCGATGGTTCCACTAGTGTGACTTCCTTCCTGGAGGAAGTCGAACAACTAGCCGAAACCCGAAAGGTCAGCCACTAGCAGCTGTTCGAAAGTATTTTCGAGTTACTGAGGAGTGATGCCAAGGAATGGTACATTCCTAGGAGAGGTACATTCGCTGATTGGGAGGACTTTAAAGATCAGCTGCTCGATGCTTTCTTGCCACCGGAATACGAGGATTGCTTATTGGATGAGATCAGGCGAAGGACACAAGGAAAACAGGAGAAGATACTTTTCTTCGTGACTAGGATGCAAAATTTGTTCCTCAAGTTGACAACCCGGAGACCGTCTGAAGAAGAGCAGGTTAACCTTATTAGGAAACGCCTGTTACCTCATCTGCAGAAAGCATTGGCCTTTCAGGAAACCCGGACTTATAAGCAGTTGTTGGACAAGGGGAGAATAATTGAGTTGGTCCAGTGGCAGGCCGGCAGTTACACTCCACCGCCGTTACAAAAGGGACTATTGGATGAACCGAACCTGGTATACGTGCATCAACGTCCGAAAGATGCAGTGCCAGGACCGAAAGAACCGACACTTCCGCCAGCTAAGCCGCAAACACCGCCGAAAATCCGGCGGGAGGAACCAGAGAGGAAAGCTCCTATTAAGTTTGGAGATGTGAGACCAAATAGGGTGAGCTTTAAGGACACAGAAGTTCAATGTTGGCGATGTGGAAAGATGGGACACACGCGAAGGGAATGCCGATCTACTCCGAGGATATTTTGTTCTCGGTGTGGCAAACAGGGGATTTTGTCCAGGGACTGCCAGTGTTCGGAAAACTAGAGCGGAGCTGCCTAGTGGGGAGAAGGCAGATTCCGACAAAAGCATCCCCTATGGTTCAAAAACCTTCACCGAAAGAAAACCGACCGATCATCACCGTGTACATAGCAAATGAATCTTTCAAAGCCTTATTGGACACCGGAGCTTCGAGGTCCTATCTGAGTCAAAAGACTGCCGATAGATGTAGGAGACTGGGAATAATACCGATTGGGGTCACCGACATGAGGACTACTGTGGCTGATGGGAATTCAGTTGCAGTTAAGGAAGTCTTCGAACCGACACTGAAAATTGGAAACGAGTTTATCGACTCGCACCTATTTTTAGTTCCGAATTTGCCCATGGACATCATTCTGGGAATGGATCTCTTGACATGTCATAATTTCCGAATAGATCTCAAAACCTCACGATGTTTCCTTGGAGATGTACCACTGTGGAATTCGACCGTACCTCCGAAAACACCTCAAAACTCGATGATGGACCCGTTAACCTCACGAGAACAGCGAATTCTGGACAAATTCTTGAAGGATGAACTCAAGAAGTTCGAGAACGTGAGTGGTATAACTGACATGATCAAGCACGAGATCAAAATCAAACCTGGCACCGAACCCATCAAGCAAAGGTATCGTCCCTACAATCCCAAAATGCAGGAAATCATCAATGAAGAAGTCGACAGAATGCTGGCTGAGGGAATCATCGAGCCATCAAATTCACCGTGGAGTTCGAGTGTGGTTATCGTCAAGAAGGCAAACGGTAAACCCCGATTCTGCATCGACTTCAGGGCAGTTAATGAAGTATCGGTCAAGGACACCTACCCCCTTCCATACATAGCAGGAATTTTGGACAAGTTGCGAAAAGCCAAGTTTATTTCTACTTTGGACCTAAAACAGGGGTATTGGCAAGTACCTCTTACTAAGGAGAGTAAGCCTATCACCGCATTTACCGTTCCAGGGAGAGGCTTGTACCAATTCAAAGTAATGCCATTTGGCTTACATTCAGCCGGAGCAACTTTCCAAAGATTCTTGGACCGAGTGGTGGGACCCGAATTGGACCCCTTCGCTTTCGCCTATCTTGACGATATTGTAGTGTTAGGTGAAACACTGGATGAACACCTGGAAAATTTAAGAACCGTGTTCCGCCGACTTCGCTCAGCGAATCTGAAAATCAATCCGGAAAAGTGTGAGTTTGTGAGGAAGTCACTCAAATACTTGGGCCATGTGGTGACTGAAAATGGGATTGCGACAGATCCAGAAAAGATTGCCGCCATTAATTCCATGACACCACCGAAGACGGTCCGAGAACTCCGACGATTTCTGGGAGTAGCCAGCTGGTACCGAAGATTCGTTGAGGAATTCACGAAAATTGTGACACCACTCACCCTTTTGCTGAAGAAGAAGCAAAGGTGGAAGTGGGGAACCGACCAGCAGCAGGCTTTCGACCAGTTAAAACAGAAATTAACTGAGTCACCAGTATTGGCCTGTCCGGATTTTTCCCAACCATTTACGCTGCAAACCGATGCATCGGAAACTGGATTGGGAGCCGCTTTGACGCAGGTCCTGGAGGGTCATGAAAGAGTGATTGCTTATGCAAGCCGCTCGTTAAATGACGCCGAAAGGAATTATTTCGCTACCGAAAAGGAGTGTCTTGCAATAGTATGGGCTATAGACAAAATGCGACCGTACCTAGAAGGCTACCGTTTTACCGTTATTACCGATCATATGAGCCTCCGCTGGTTACAGTCCATTAAGTCACCCCCAGGACGAGTTGCAAGATGGAGCGTATTTCTTCAGCAATACGACTTTGAGATTAAGTATCTCTGTCTAGGGACCCGTTACCGTATGATGATCAATCTTGCCTGACCGAAAAAGCGATCCTTTGCCCATGGTACGTGAAGAAATACCAAGAAGTCTCCAAGGAACCATCCGAATATCCTGATTACCGTATTCAGGAAGGAAAGTTATACCGACATTTCTGGAGTTCTAACGACTTTACCGAACCAGAAATGGGAACTCCTTGGAAACTCTGCGTCCCGACCGAAGATAGGTTGACCGTGATACAGGAAAACCATGACGAGCCAGCAGCAGGCCATTTGGGAGTCGCGAAGACCATAACTCGAGTGGCCCAGAATTATTACTGGCCTGGAATGTTCCGCGAGGTGGCCAAGTACGTACGACACTGTGGACAGTGTCAGAGGTACAAAGTTAGCCAGCAGAAGCCTTCAGGAAAAATGCAACCGTATCACATAAGTGAGCCATGGAATACCGTCAGCACCGACCTGATAGGCCCACTGCCTCGATCGGAAAATCACCTTCTTGGTGATGTTCCAAGACCGTTTTTCAAAGTGGATTGAGTGCAAACCGCTCAGAGCAGCAACCGGAAAAGGAGTGTTTCAAGCTTTCTACGATCAAGTAGTCTTGAAGTTTGGTTGTCCCCGGACCGTCATCAGTGACAATGGATCCCAGTACGATGGACGACTATTCAAGGGAAACCTCCGACAGATGGGAATAAACCATAAGTTTGCACCAGTCTACTCTCTGCAGTGTAACCCGGTCGAGAGGGCTAACCGCACCATCAAAACCATGATCGCCCAGTTTTGCGAAGGTGATCACCGTAAATGGGACGAGCACATAGGCGAATTGGCTTTTGCCTTAAACTCGGCCAAACATGAGTCCACTGGATTCACACCGGCATTTCTGAATTTCGGCCGAGAATTCAGATCGCCGGAAACAAACCGTCGTATCCCAGAGGGAGATACGACCGGTTTGGCCGAAGAACCGACCGTCCAGGGTTTGACCCAATATGCCGACCGTATCAAACGACTCCAGGAGACGCATGAATTTGTAAAAATTCACCTAGCCAGAGCGTTCTCCCAACATAGTCACTACTATAACCTCCGTAGAAGAGAGTGGACCTGTAAAATAGGTGATAAGGTTTGGCGTCGAGAGCACCCCTTATCATCTGCCGTAGGAGGTTTCGCCTCCAAACTGGCTGCTAAGTACGCCGGTCCGTATACCGTTACCCGAATATTGTCCCCAGTCGTTTATGACTTGAGGGATGCTCCCAGCAAATACCTCCGTAGTATTCATGTCAAAGACTTGAAACCGTTCTGTGGAAATGAAGCAGGGGGTGAATCAACCCAGAGTAGTGTAAAGTAGTAAAATTTTCAAGTAAGAGCAAAGAGAGCATGCGCGTGCCGAAATATCCGTATACCGTTGCCCGAATAGTGTCCCCAGTCGTTTGTGACTTGGGGGATACTTCCTGCAATATTCATGTCATAGACTTGATACCGTTCCGTAGAGATGAGTCAGGTGAAGAACCGACTCAGACCCACGTGAGTCCGTAATATGTTATACAGTACTAGTATATCATATCCGTCATATCCCGAAACCGCACCCAGACAATCCGTCTCTGAAAAAAAATAGAAGCCTACGGCTTCATTTTTTTTGTGGAGGAAAAGGGGGTGTGTAATGAAGCGTTTTTTTTCGCTCATTACTAAAACCGCTAAATATACCACAATAATTAACTACTGGTAAAACAGTACGATATTATTCCATCCATGGTAATAGTTTCCGACCGCCGTATATATCATTCATGTCGATGTTGAGGAAAATAAACCGAAACAAGAATAATTTCGTTCCGAAATTATTCGTTTGGGTCCCTCTCAATTCGGACATCCCCTGTATACCGTTTTACGATGTTTCGATTGAGAGTGACCGCGTCTTATTACTTTCTCAAGATGTCCTGCTCAGAGAATTAGACGCTCCGTTAATAATATTGTGAATTATAATAATTCACATTATTATTTTAACCGCCCGTTTATTTATTTTCCTGACTATGAAACATGCAAAATGATACCGATTATTACCGGAGAAATTCCATTCCGTTCAATTTCATTCCGTTAATTTTTCCTAATAAATGAAATCGAAAAATTGAGAAATTCGGAATATTATAATACGAAATAAATTATTTCAATTTCGATTTCCAACCCATGTAGAAAAACACCAGTCCGAGATGCAGTTTGTTATTTACCGTTTTTTCCGACATATGCTGCTCGTGTTTTTCAGAGGTTGGGAATTTGATAGGGAAATTGTCCGCCGTTTTAGTTCCGATTTTAACCGAATGTTCCGAATTTTCTCGAAGCCGAAAATGGAGTTTTGGAGAGAGTGGCCAATCCGAGAGCACCGTTTTAACCCCGCCGTCGAATTTTCTGGAATTTTGACGCATGTCTTGGTCGGTGGGGACATGCCGTTATAACCAGAATTCGCCTGAAAATCAGGAATTCAGCTCCGAGTTTTCGTGTCGCTAATTAATTGCCGTTAATTTTCTTTGCTTCAAAGTTAAATTCATCAACTTAAATTATTCTTGAATTTAACCAGTTTCACTTGCAATAAAATTAATTTTTGAAAGTAAATAAATTACTTTTTGAAATTCGTTTTCGTTTTCAAAAGAAGAATTCGAGTCAGTGTACCAGTGATACAGAGGTAAGGCCTTTTTGGGCTTTGAAATACTTAATTTGGCTATTTTACTTTACTGTGTTCCCTTTTTCCGACCCCGCTCCTGTAAAGTTTTACACGACAGAATTCCGTTAAATTATTCCGTTCATACAGAGTGTCTTTAGTAGATTTTTTTTATTTCCGTTCCCGTCAGTCCCCAGGGTACTAGGTGAGGTGTGGTTGGCTATTGCGGCTTAAGCACGACTGGCAACCCACCTAAACTGGTGCAAGGGTGTGACCCGACCTGTAGATATTATTCTTTTTCATTTTTTTATTTTTTTTATTTTTTTCCGTTCCCGTCTGTCCCCAGGGCACTAGGTGAGGTGTGGTTGGCTATTGCGGCTTAAGCACGACTGGCAACCCATCTAAACTGGTGCAAGGGTGTGACCCGACCTATAGATATTATTATTTTTCATTTTTTTTTATTTTTCCGTTTCCGTCCGTCTCCAGGGTACTAGGTGAGGTGTGGTTGGCTATTGCGGCTTAAGCACGACTGGCAACCCACCTAAACTGGTGCAAGGGTTTGATACCGACCTGTTGATCTTATTTTTTTTTATTATTTCTTTTTATTTTCCGTTTCCGTCCGTCCCCAGGGCACTAGGTGAGGTGTGGTTGGCTATTGCGGCTTAAGCACGACTGGCAACCCACCTAAACTGGTGTAAGGGTGTGACCTGACCTGTTATATATTTTTTTTATTTTATTTTGAATCAGTTTTCCTGTTCCGAACCTATTTTTATCAGTGGACACAAGTAAAAATTTCTGTCGTGTACGTAGTTGAACACAGTAAGGTACCTGTAGTTTCCAGACAGCCAACCGATAATTCAGATTACTGATTACCTGTTTAAGTGTATGCTCTCTTGCTGAAGAAATATATCTGTTTCTGTGTTTTATTATATTACCTGCTTTTACCGTTTATTTTACATTGCTCTTACCTTTTATTTTTTTTACCTGCTCTCACCGCTTACTTATTTATTTTTACCTGCTCTCACCGCCTATTTATTTTTACATCGCTCTCACCGCTTATTTCACCTGCTCTCACCGCTTGTATCACCTGCTCAGTTTGCTCACCGCTAAAGACCGCTTATTATTTTGACTTTCAGGTTGGAAGAACAACAGTGACACGCTTTTTCTTATTGTTTGAATTATATTTTATTTTGTCTTTGTACTTTGGAATATTTCTTTATTTGTTCATTGTAAATATAAATTGTATATATATACTGTAAATAAATTTGTATATATATTTTTTGTGTGTTTCTTTAACCTGAAGGTGAGCAGACTCGATACTCGTTGGTTATTTGATAGACTCTATTCAATCGCTAAGAACTCAGATTGAACCGAGCCCTTCTCCAACTGTGTAAAAGCTACCCAGGCTTAGGTAAGTGAACGACGTCATCAAGGAGTTGTGACCTTGAGGAAAATTATCACAACTGGCGCCCGAGGAAAGGAAACCGAAACCGTAAATCACCAGCAGGGAAAAAAAAGGTCGTCACAAGTGGTATCTCTTGTTCTATAGGACGGTTATCGTAATTTGTTCAAAATTTAAATACATGTATTTGAAAAAAATCTGCATTCAAAACAGATTTCGATTGAACCTAGTCTCGTTTTCCTTTGCAAGGAATAACTTCTTTAGTAGTGTTGTTTTTTCAATTTCTTGGTAAAAAATATACAAGTCGAATGCTTTCATCATTGCGGATTTTAACTGTTCATTCGTTCTCTTGAATATTTGAATTATATTGATAACTGAAAATTTACTCCAATTTGCCAATTTGTTTTTCGATTCCACACAAAGGATTTATAATCAATAAAAATAATAATAATAATGATATATATTCACTATCAATTTTTACATGATTTGTCAAAACATTTCATACAAATAATAAACAATAAATTGAAACATATTTTTTCAGAAATAATGGCCTTTGATTTTTATTATTATAATTTCAACTAGCTGCCCGGTACGTGCTTCGCTACGTATAAGGCATAGTAATAAACTTAGAAATATAACAAAAAAATAGAATTTATTACTTAGTCTGATTTCGAATGTATGGAACTGCTCATCAAAAGCCACTACAAAAACATAATGTAAATGTTTATATTATATTTATCAGAAATAAACAGAAAGATATACTATTGAAAAATGTTATTTATCAGCTATGACAAAGAGTAAAAACTATATTATATTCATTCGAGTTAAAACATTCTAAAGACGTTGTCCGATTCCCAATTGCCAATGCCTTCTAAATGATGAAGACTTCAAAAAGTAGAAACTAAAAAATTAAAAAGAATTGGGTACTCTCACTATGGTAGATGTTAGTCTAAAACATTTGGATAAACAATATTTTTTGTTTTTCCCTTTTCAGCATGAATAAATAAACAATTGGGAGTACCGACTCTGGAACAGGCAACATAAAGTTGGCCATGTGAAAAACAAGATTCCTTTAAATTCACACCACAAACGTGAAGTGTTTGCTCTAGGGCATTGTTTTTGGACATCGCAAATGATAAACGCACGGGATATTGCGACCATTTTAATTCAAATGGCATATCCGTTGGAATCATAGGGATACGCGGTATCAAACACACTTCTCCTTTTGATTTACCAGTAATATGGTGATCAGTCCGTTGGTGCTGTCGATTTGTATTTTGCCATCACCAATTTCTAACAATTGTTTTGAAGACTCATGGGCAGTTGCATCATTATTTAGTTGAAAACGCATATCAATATTCAATGTCAATTTTCGTACATATCTCCAAAGAACTGATGACTTCAAACAGGCATTTATTTCATCAACAGTAGGAATGACAGGCAATGTTTGACGAAAGTCTCCTGACAGCAATACAGAGCTCCAACAAAAGCTGTTGATCACCCTGTAAATCTTGCATTGTTCGATTAAATGCTTCTAGTAATTTTTTATTCGCAATTGTGCACTCATCCCATAAAATGATTGACATTGATCGAAGAACTATTGCCATAGCAGAATTTCTCGAAATATTGCAATTTGGAGTTTCAATCACCTGTACATTCAATGGCAATTTCAATGCAGAGTGTGCGGTCCGACCACCTTCTTATAATGTAGCAGCAATTCCCGAAGATGCAAGTGCCAATGCAATTTTCTGTTTCGATCGAATAGTCGCTAAAATATATGATACAACGAAAGTTTTGCCTGTACCACCAGGTGCATCCAAGAAATGTAATCCACCTGCATTATTGGAAACGGCTTGAATGATTATGTCATATACATGTTTTTCTTGAATATTCAGTTTGGTTATATTCGATTGTATAAATAAACGTAAATCATTAGAATTGAACTACTGCTCACGTTGCAATTCACGATCAAACAAATCATGTATCTCACGATTTGGTGCGGTCATACCCAATTGTTCTAATGCTTTATTTCCAATGGTAGAACACATATCTTATCAAAGCTTCGTTGTACATTTCCAAGGTTATCAACAAATCAGGATTTCTTGCATGATGACGAATACGATTTAAAATATCTTCTGCCATATAATGCTTATATTTGTTTTTATTCCATAATTTTTGGATTTGATCACAGAACATAAAATATATTTGATTTGATGGCGAACATGTTGATAATATAATTCTATGCCATCTGTGCTCGAATTTTTATTGAAACGTTCCTTTGAACGAAGTGATTAAGAACGAACTCTGTATATTAGTGTTTGAAATTACGGTCAAATAATAAATATTTCAGATTCCTTTGATTAGTTATTACAATAATGTACCATTATGATGATTATACACTGAAGTGTAATGTCGGTTATTTTAATATTTCAATTCGTTGAAAATTGAAATCTCTAATAGTTTTTACAGGTTCGCCATCTATGACAATTTAATCAAAGATTATATGGAGTATGAAAAAATAGGAAACTGCCTTGCATTCGTAGTACTCGAAAACGACTACAGATGGCACTGAAAATGAAAAACCTGTAATGTTGATTTTACACTTTTCCAAGATTTTCTTTGAATTTTCTGTACGTGAAGTTCTTCCCTAGACTTCCATGAATAATTCAAGACCAAAATTAGCCAAATCGGTGAAGGCGTTGTTGAGTTATTAAATCACAACGAAAATTGGCACTTATATTTATATATTAGATTACACCTCACTATTTGTCTGTTCAGTTCTCTTCGTATCGTCTTGTCCTTGTGTGGTGATTTAGATGCATTTTTCGGGATGGAATGAAATACAGAAATAGTTATTATTTTTCCGGAAAGGGGGTTGAAAAGGGGAGGCTCTCAATAATAATTAAAATACTGTCAATTCATTCGGCATAAGTCACAAATGTCATTTAGTGTTTTCTCCTTAAGTTTGTGGCCATTTTTTAATTCTTGTGTTGTTCATAAACATTCAGTATGAATTGATCGATTACAATTTTTGCAATGAAAATAATCTTTTTTCGAATGAGAATCATCGCCGCTACAAAATAAACATTTCTTCTTCATGTCATCAGAATGCCTCGATAGAATTTCTTTCGTAGTGTTTCTGAATGCATTGATATCACAAAAGGTTGTCATACCTAGCCCTAGAGATCACCACTTGAAAAAGATATCACATAGACACCACAGTTGTAATCATCCATCTGTTCCAAATGTTTTGGAAAAGTTATCTCATAGTCTTTTATATTTATTAATTCAGAAGGAAAATATCTACGAATTTCTCATATATGATTCTCAATGAAGAACGCACGTTTCCCATTGAGTGAACAAAAATTATTTGTTTCGCCTTCAGAGAAATGAAAAAAAGCACGCAGATAATGATTTTCCCTGTGTAACGACAGAATCAAGAGATCTTCATGAAAATGCAAATTAACATTTAAATTGGAATAAAACACACTATGAGATGCTATAATTGATGCCATCTCAACAGATACTATTTGGTACTTATCCCCAGCTAGTTTATTGAAAATGTGATGGCAATGGTCAATGACAAAACAACTGAACTGGTTATGACAACTAAGTGTATCGAAGTCACTTCTCAATAATTCTCTAATAGAGAATTTAAAATTTTCGTTTCTACAAATAATATACTCTCTACTACTAGGCAAAGACATAATAATTTGGATTACTCACTATGGACCATTGTAATGTCTTAATGATACGAGATCTCAGTTGGTACTGATTTATTCAAATCCTCCAGATACATAAAATACATACATATGTTCTCACATATGACATCTCCCCTATTTTACAAATTATTAAGAAAATAAAAAAAAATTCTATTATCTACATAAAAATGATCAAATAGAGATTTACAATTTTTTCAATCTGATCTTGGACGTCGAACCTTCCGTCCATATTTAGATATGTGAATAGTTCTCCTTGTACTCGGATCCCTATTCGTTATTTCAGAATCAGTTATTCTTTCATAATTACTTTTTTCTCCCATATTAATTTCATTTTTATTTTCAGAACTATAACTTGTACATTGCATATCTTCACTCAGATTACTATTACAAAAATTTTTGTCATCTTCTATTTTACAGTCTTTCAGATCATTATTAGTATTAACATAATCATTATTTTCAAAATTCTCCTCATCATCTGTTTCTTGTATATAACTCCACTGTCTCGTATAATATGGTTTTAGAAAATACCTATTTCTCCTAATTATAATATCACTATTAGATTCTTTAACAAGATATGATCGTTCATCGACAGGTTTAACAACATTTCCTGTAACCCAAATGTTACCTTTTTTGATATAAATTTTCTCATTATTTTTCAATTTCCCCAACTTTCTAACAGATCTATCATGAAACATTTTCTGTTTATTTTGCCTTTCGATCAAACCATTTCTCTGATTTCTAAAATTAATATTTTTCGGATTTAATGCGGTGTTTGTTACTGGCATTAAAGTTTTGATTTTTCTTCCAAACAATAATTCACTAGGTGACAAAATATTATTATATATAGGAGTGTTTCGATAATCCATCAATGCAAGACTCAAATCTGTATTGGATTCTGAACATTTCTTTATAATATTATTAACTGTTTGAATTGAGCGTTCCACCATCCCATTTGAACGTGCATAATGTGGACTTGAAGTTATATGCTCAAATTGCCAACTTTCAGCAAAATTTTCAAATTCATAACCTGCAAATTGAGTACCATTGTCAGAAATGAAAATGTGCGGAATACCTAATCTTCCAAAAATATTTTTCAAATGTTTCACGATAGTTTCTGCAGTTAAATTATTTATATTACAAACTTCTACATATTTGGAAAAATAATCAATTACAATGAGATACTTATTTCTACCTAATTCAAATAAATCACAGCCGACTTTTTGCCATGGATATTCTGGTACTGGTTGAGGTTTCAAAGGTTCTCTAAAATTGTTTTTCGAATACTTTTGGCATATTTCACATGAAATTACAGCATTTTCAATATCACGGTACATACCTGGCCAATAAAGATATTGCTTAGCCTTTAAAATACATTTTGTGATACCCAAGTGACTAATATGAATTAATTTCAGCATATCATTTCTCAAAGATTTGGGCACTACCAGACAATTTCCTTTGTATACCAGATTATCAACCATTACAAGCTCTGCTCTGACATTGAAATATAATTTTGAGTTCGATATACATCCGGACTTGGAGTTTGGCCATCCTTGTTTTATATAATCCGATACTAGTTTGAGTTCGAAATCTTTCAATGTTTCTTTTTCGAATTGTTTCAATCGAGTTTCAGTAATAGGAAAATTTTTCTTCAAATAATTCAACTGAGCTTCATATTCGTTATCAAAAATCTTAGTATCATCATATGGCATTTTAATTCTGCTCAAAGCATCCGACAAATACATTTCTTTTCCTGGTTTATATACGACTTTCAAATTATAAACTTGTAAATCAAGACGCATTCTCTGCAATCTCATAGGACAATCAATTAAAGACTTTTTGAAAATATGAATGAGGGGCTTATGATCGGTTTCTACGATAGTTTCCCTACCATAAACATATTGATGAAATTTTTTGACGCCGTATACAATTGCTAGCATTTCTTTTTCGATTTGAGAGTAAGATCTTTGAGTATTGTTCAGTGATCTTGAAGCATATGCAATAGGTTTTCCTTCTTGCATTAGAGCAGCTCCTAAACCGTCTCTACAGGCATCTACTGTTAACATTAATGTTTTTGAAGGATCATAAAAACTAAGAACTGGCTCTTTGGTCAAAATTTGTTTTAATTGATTGAAGGAACTTTTTTGTTTGAAACCCCATTCAAATATAATTTCTTTTTTCAACAACTCTCTAAGAGGAGCCGTCAACTCGGAAACATTCGGTATAAATTTATGTAAATAATTTACAATACCCAAAAACCTTTGTAATTCTTTGACCGTTGTTGGTTCCGGATAATTTTCGATTGCCTTAATTTTGGGGTCATCTGGTTTTATACCTTCACTGGTTATCTTATGACCTATATACTCTACTTCATTCATTGAAAATTTATATTTATTTGAATTAAACTTTATATTACATTCTCTAGCCCTCTCTAATACTTTTAATAACCTTCTATCATGTTCTTCCTTCGAACTACCCCAAACCAAAATATCATCCACGTAAATTTGAACACCTTCTATACCCTCAAAACATTGTAATATTTTTCTTTGAAATGCCTCACTACTACATTTTAGACCAAAGGGTAATCTTTTGAATCTATATCTACCAAATGGGGTATTAAAAGTACATAGCTTAGAACTATACTCGTCTAACTCTATATTCCAGAAACCACTATTTGCATCTAATACAGAAAAATATTTTGCATCTTTTAAACAACTTACTATATCAGTATATGTTGGCATCGTAAAATATTCACGTTTTATTGCTTTATTAAGATCTGTGGGGTCTATGCAAATTCGAAAATCTCCGTCAGGCTTATCAACTACTACCAAAGAATTCACCCATTCTGTTGGCTCTAATTCTTTGACAATTATATTTGACTTTTCTAACTTATCTAATTTACTCTTCAACTTTACCAAAATTCCTTGAGGAAATCGTCTGGCAGCATGTACACATGGCTCTACCTTAGAATCAATTTTAATTCTGTACTGGCCTGGCAGACACCCAATCCCATCAAAAACTTCCTTAAATTTTTCCAAAAATTTTCCATCAGAAACATCACACAGAGTACCAACCATCCTGGCTATATCCAATTTTTCTATTGTTTCTCTACCTAGAACAGGTTTCCCATTATTTTTTGCAATAAAAAATTTTATACAATATTCATTATTTTTATACAATACTGGAATATCAATGTAGCCTAAAATATTAATTTGAGTACCTGAATATTCTGTCAATTTTAATCTACTATTAAGAATTTTTTTATTCTGAAAATATTTTTTATAAATTTCATATGAAATCACATTTACGTCAGCTCCGCTATCAACCTTGAATGAAACTATTCTATCACAAATTTTTAAATCAACCGTCCAATCATCTTTATTAATTTTGTGTAATTCAATAGATCTTATAAAAAGTTCCTCATTTTCTAAAATTTTCTCATCATTGTTCAACTCTATATTCCTTATATTCTTATTTTTACAACATTTACTTAAATGATTCATCAAACCACAATTTTGACATTTTTTTCCAAATGCCCTGCAAGATTTCGGGCCATGGATTGAACCGCATCTAAAGCATTTAAATTCATTAGATTGATTATGTTGACTAGTGAAAGATTTAGTTTTAAATTTATAATTATTATTATTCGTACTTCCCTTCTTGGTGATCTGTTGATTTTGTATTCCATTTCCATATCTCTGAACGCCACTTTTCTTCTTTCTCAGCTCCATTACTTGATCCACCTCCTCTGTCCTTGTCTCACTCGTCGAGCTCGAACATAAAACTTCCAATTGTTTATTCGTGACTTCGGCAGATTTACAGATTTCGATCGCCCTTATCAAGTCCAAGTTTTTTGTTCGGAGTAATCTGTCTTTTACGTTCTTATCTCTGATTCCCAACACCAGCCTGTCCTTTATCAATGAATCGTTCAAATTGTTAAATTCACAATTAATACTCAATTGTTTTAATTGCGTCACATATTCATCCACGGATTCGTTTTCCTTCATTTCTCTAGTGAAAAATAAATATCTTTCATACGTTACATTGATGGCAGGAACGAAGTGGGCTTCAAATTTTTTCACTAATGTTGAAAATGTCGAGGCTTCTTTGGATTCTTGAAATTCAAAAGTGTTGTAGATCTTTAGGGCCTTGTCTCCTATACAATTCAGTAGAACGGCAGTTTTGTATTCTTCGCTTTCTCCTTCAGCTTTAGTTGCCTTCAAGTAGATATTGAATTTCTGAATGAAAAATTTCCATTCAGCAGCGTTATCACCATTTAATTTCAATTCAGACGGAGGACGTGCACTTTTATCCATTTTTACGACTGCGCCATGTAATGTCTCAATGATACGAGATCTCAGTTGGTACTGATTTATTCAAATCCTCCAGATACATAAAATACATACATATGTTCTCACATATGACAACCATCTTCAAGGAATTCTAGATTCATAAAAAAAATGTGCCACTGTCTGTATTCGAACATTCTTTCGGTGCAACGTTGCGTGAAAGAAGATAAAAGAAGAAAAAATATTTGAGAGGTTTCAACATTTTTTCTCGAAGGAATTTCATATTCCTTTCGATTCTAATTATTTTTATTTCTTCGAAAGTAAAAATAACGAAATCGCACCAAATACGATTAGTTATTCTGTATCTGAAAATAATATTCATGTGTGCACTTCGTTTTTCCATTTGCCGTTAAAATTGAATTGGTAGATCTCAGCGTTCATATGTCGAGCACTATACGGGCATTAAACCCTCCTCACCTATTAAACCATCAGATGATCCAACTAAGTACTGCAACTTCGGATGGATTACTAATTCGCCATTCGGCATAATGTTCCTGTTTTTTTCATACATACCTCTCGCCACTTTTTCGTAAGTAATGCCATGTTCAATGGGAGCAGTTCGCACGCACCTGGATTTCAATATGTCCCTAGATATATTTCTGTAAATAGACGAAATACTTGACTTTCCCTTATTTTCCTCTCTCCTCTCCACAATGGGCATTCTTTCTGTGGAATAGTGTCCCTTTCAATTATTTGCAGCTCAGGACAGCTTTTGAATATTTCATTCAGGTATCGAGAAAATAAATCGTTCAAGTTTGATGATGAAATTTGAGCTGCATTTATTTCTTTCGAAAAAATAGTGTCCAAACATAGTTTGCAAATATAAACTTCCGAAAAATCCATTCGGCCTTTCGGATTCCCACAATGTGGTTGGAACCAGCGTTTACAATTCCCATCATTACACTGCACCCAAAGGGCAATCTCGTTCAGCACGCCTTGTTCACAATGCGCACAAAGTGCTAAATCATCTTCATCAACATAAACGAGTGTTTTTTTCTACAGAACCTTCGAATGCATCGAAAATGTTCAAATGCCGGCCCATGAAATGGGACTCATATTTCCTTCTTTTTTGCACCAACTTTCCTGGGAAAATTTTTCCTGTGTTGGATCACGCTTCGTTAATCTATTTTTTCTTATTTCGAGCTTGTATTCCACTATTAACGCAGCGATGTCATTATGTAATTTTTTTTATGAATCTTGCACGTTTCAAATTTTTCAGACCGTCCAACAAATTCAACTTGAGCTGTCCGAAATAATTTTCAACCAAGGCATTACTGAGCCGTGGTGAACCCCTCAATAAAAATGAATTCCAAAGAGGACATTATGGAATGTATTTCTTCAGAATAACATTCCATATGTCTTCTTCGAAAAAAACATTTTCATTCTCAGATGGACCTTCATCCAGTACAATATTTGCAACGAGCGATGAATACAGAATGGACTTGAACTCTTGGCCTAGTCCACAAAATTTTCAACTGAACTGAACTCTTCGTTCGAGAATTGTCATCTTTGCGACTGTATAGAAAGTTTGGAGCATATTTTTCCAATTTTTTTTCGCATTCCAGGACTGTTGCGTTGGAGAAACGACAGTTTAAGAGTGCCTTTGATTTTATTATGAACGAATCAAACGTTTCCAGTTCAGAAATTTGAAGTGCTGCTGCGGATCTATAGTTAAAACGATATATTTATGGATTAAGTAACCAAAAACAACGCTGTACATTAGTCATGAATCTCTCACAGGGCAAGTGTCAAACGTAGTCAAAATTCAATGGTATAACAATAACCACTACTGAATGAAGGTAATAGGGTGAAAACCTTATTACCAGCCCAGTACGAAAGATGTAAAAGGAAATTGAATCTGCCATGACGAATGTTACACCGAAAGAACAATTTGGTTACACTAAGTATTCTTAACTATCACCAAATTAGTGATTGAAATATGGCTTATTAAACATTCGCTATGGAGAAACAAATTATTTGTTTACAACTTGGTCAATAAGGACTCATACAGGGTTATCTTATATTCATTCCATCATAACAGTCATTTGTTGATAATAAATAAACATTTTGATTTATATAATTAATGAATCATAAGTATGAATAAAGACTTATTCAAGGTTGTTTTCTGTTTATTCCATCATAATATTCATTTGTTGATAATAAGTAAACATCTTGCTTTACATAATAAATGCATCATAAGTATGAATAAATACTTATTTATTATTCGTATATGCTTGTTCATAAGTACAACATGAAAACAATTTAATAATTATTAATCAACAAATATTTTGTTTGCTGGAATTACTCATTTTATTTCTGTGAGAAATATTTTGTGAGGATTATTTGAGAATTGATCAACAACTAATAAATGTTTTATTTATGATAGCCGTTATATATTTTCACCTCCAGATATGAAACAGACGGATAACTTCAACTGATATTAGTTAGTTATCCGCCAGTTTGATATCTGGATGTGAAAATACTAGCTCTCATAAATGAAACATTTATATTAGTAGACAAATTATTCCCAAATAATCCTAACCAAATATTTTATCACAGAAAAAACAAAACTCAATGAATATATTATAGTTATACCAGCAGACAAAATATTTTATCAATAATGATGAAACCTGTAATAAAATTAAACTGTCCATTTTGATTTTCAATGGCCTGAGGAAAAATCAGAAAAACAATGTATCTTTCATGCAATAAATATATTTTCCATAAAAAACAAAAATACATACATATAATAAATCATATAACAAAAACAATTCCACTATTTTGTGGTTTAATATACAGGGTGTCCCGTAAAGACCACGTCAAACGAAAACGGAAAGTAGATCAGAATGTGCTCTATCTGATGTGAAAAAATCGTTCATATGAAAGTCTCACAGTTTCCGAGATATTTTATGTTTTATGAAAATGTTGAATTTTTTTACTTAAAATGCTTTCTCTCTCGCGGAAGCTACAATTAAATACTTTTCGAATCAGTTTTTTTTTCCATAAATATTGTTGAATGATTACTTTAATTCATACAATGAAAAATAGCACAAAATATTATACAGAGATTCTGAAAAAAAAATTTAAAATTCTCCTTTTAAAGGAAGTGTTTTTTTGTACTGAACTCTATCTGACGTGGTGTAAAAAAAAGACACTAGACCTTTTCTGCATATTACGTTAAAAAGTTTCCCATTTTGTGAGGATTCCGAAAAGGTAAGTTACAGGTGATAAACTTCTTCAGAAAAAAAGATATTCGAATGTTTATCGAAAATGGAGCATTTCTGTGAAAAACTGATTTTTTCACATTTTCCACAAATACTTTCATTTTGCAGATTCTGCTGTATTTTATTGAATAACTCTCTTGAAAAATGTCAGTTAGTCCTTAAATTACTTATAATGTGAAATTATTCATTAATTGCAATGATATACGTAATAACGCACAGGACCTTCAACATCAACAAATCTATTGTGAAGAAACATTATAAAAATATTAATAATAAAAATTCAGGATTGTTATTAAAACAAATGCTCAAAATGACCACCCCCTTCGCTAATACATGCCCTGCATCTATTGAGAAATGATCTTTTCAAACCATACAAACTTCTCTCCGTTATTTTGGCTGCTAAAATACGAATGCGGTCCCTTAGTTGTGCTTCATCTCTTATGGGACTCGAATAAATTTCATTTTTTAAAAAACCCCAGTGAAAAAAATCCAGAGGATTTAAATCTGGTGAACGGGGAGGCCACCAAATTTCACCGCCCCTTCCGATCCACCGGTGAGGATATGTTTGGTTTAAATATTCCCTAACATGACGACTGTAGTGTGCTGGGCACCCGTCGTGTTGAAACCATAGACTACGTCTTCTTCTAAAAGTAAGGGTACACTGTTCCTTAAAAAATTTAAATAGTTGGTGCCGTTTAACGATTGCGGCTATTCTGTCGGACCGAATATTTTCCATCGTATATTCCAGTCCATAAATTTACCGTAAATCGATATTGGGATCTATCTTGCCTTATATTGTGCGAATTCTCGATGTTCCAACTATGAAGATTATGCAGATTAATATACCCGCTTTGAGTACGGGAAGACTCATCAGTCCAAAGGATATTATTGAAAAAATCGGGATTTTCTGTACACTGAGAGAAATTATTATTAATATTTAATTTTACGATTTCTTAGTCCATTATTTATTGACAATTAACAACACAGCTTATCACTTAAAATATTTTATTACTCATCAATTTTACTGTAATTTAAATAAAAAGAAACGGTTTGTTTTCCTTATATTCTTTATATATTAAGATATTCATTAATCGTCAATATTTCATTTTAGCATTCGAATAGTTACTTCTTTCTGTTAAAGATATTGTACAGTTTAACGGTAAATAATTTGAACAGACGATATGCAATGCAGAGATAAAATTATTGGTAAATTTTGTTTCTTAACCAGAAAGCCATATATTAACAATTAATGAATTTAAAGTTAACAGTCCCACTTCGTTGGTTTCCGATGTCGTTCGGCTCACAAAGACGCGATTGACGCGAAACCGTTACGAATTGGCGGGCTGTCGCGAGTTTTGGTTCTTCCCCGTTTCGGCGTTTCATCAATCTGTAGTCTGAATACGTTGTCTGTGCTGTGATTTGCGAGTCTGTTCGTGAAGTGAGCAGTGAGCTTAGTTTAAGAATATTTTAATCTTCCTCAATAAAAAGGTGAGATAATGTTTTTGTAGAATTTATTAGTTTTTATATAGTTATGCTCTCCATTACATTTTCAATGAGATGGAAGATATTCTCAAATTATGGGGTTTCGATAAAACCACCATCCAAAAATTCAAAGGTAAAATTTTCTATACCTATTTTGATAAATGGATGTGAGAAATTTGTATATAAGTATAAATTTGTTTTGTGATTTTCAAGATGACTTCAGTTTCATTTCATTTGCTTGAATATCCTCTTTTCATGTCTTTCCAACTATAGGCAGGTTACACTAAATAGGTAAACTAGATATTTACCCAATTTTCCTGGACAAATTCTCAAAATACCTGTCATTCGTTTCAAAGGTTCGATATCAAAATTGTTTATCAATCATTAGTAGACAAGGTTTGCAGGAGGTACATAATATTAAATTAATTAATGAGATTCATTTGAAGACAGTTAATATTTAGGAAATGATTCACGGCTAATTTCGTTTCTGCTATTTAGCTAACCTATTGGAGTCCTAAACCCTATACTGGGTGATTCCTCAGCCAAAAATAATGCAAGTTTGTCATTTAAAGTTTTTCCGAATTCTCAACCCCTGTTAAGTTATATCATTGAGTTTAAAAATACTCAATGGTTATATACATAGTTGTACCATAAGTTCATCTCAAATGTTACCATGTTAACAAGAAGTCATTTCTGACCCTCTTCTCGACCACCTAATCAAAGAAATTATGTAGGAAAGATAGAGTATTTGCACCTCTTTGATAAAATGTCTACAAATTTGAATTTCATATTTCAGATGAGGATATTACTTTAGAATTATTATTAACCAAAGAAAATCGTTCCTCCATATGCAATTTGATACCCACTTTGGGTAAGCGACTGAGCTTCATCAAGCACTTGGAAGCTCTAGAAGATAATTCTGAAGCGTCTGCCATTGGAGAAGCTGCCTTAGAAACACGACAGCCAGTAGACCTTGAGTCAGTAAGGTAAGAGTTTTTTTGACCAAGTTTTCCTATTAGCATTCCTTTCATATATAAATTGTTCGGGTGCATTGGAGTATAATCACTGAATTGCTCTAAGTTGAAACTTTTCAATTTTATTACTCATAATGGATGTTTGTTGTATCATATTGGTAGTAGCGAGTTTCTATTCAAGTTAATTCTTTTCAGCACCTTCCAATCAACTGATAGTTTGCTATTTTTTTCATCGGACAGTGTGCATGAACCTCCAAGTTCTGCTTCTCAACCTTCCACCCAACAAAATCCTGAGTCATCTACACAACAGGAGTTCTTAACAAATGAAGAAGACGAAAATTATCAACCATCACAAAAGACACCAAAGTTAACTGTCAACAATTATTTGTTAAATTTCAATTTGAGATCATTATTAAATCAGTCAGCAATTGGTCGAGGTGTACAGGCATGGTATAATTTGAAAGGAGGTGTGGACACCACTCGACAGAGTTATCTGGTCGACATTATTTCCTCAGATTGCATAAACAAGGGCTATACGTAAGTGACCTTTGTTTGACTTAAATATAATTTTAATCTATATAATGCCAATTTTCAATTACAGACATCTGTCCAGCCATGAATTTCAACTTTTGAGTGGAAAGGTTACTGAATTGTTTCCCCTAGAAATAACAGAAGCATATTATTTGCCCCCAGTCAAGAAAAGAGACTCATTTGATAAAAAACCAGGAGTCGCAAAAGGAAAGCTAGTGGATAAATTTAGGAATAAATTAACCTTTCTGAGGGAAGCAGGGATTCTGCCAACAAGAAGTGATAAGCAGGACTCAATGTATTTTGATCATCCCACAATAATTCTTATAATTTTATTCTGTCAAACATGTTAGCAATATATTCATGTATTGAAAATAATGTGAGAAGTTATATTTTGTTTATATATATATACAGGGTGTCCCAAAAATACCACGCGAAAGTGACACTGGAGATAGATTGGCATTAGGTCTATCAGATAGTGTATTATTGTTACTACAATAACTAGATTTTCAGTAATAGTAATTTATTCAGAAAATACGACATGTCTCTAACATGGTTTAGTTTCATACTGCGTTACATAATGACATCTATTTTTGACAGTCATCGCCACCCCTGACAAGTCAAGAGTAGGCAACCAAACATACAAATCTGCAGGGTTGGCAACCTTAATTCCTACTATCTAATACATCCTTCCCCTTTAAGATTTTACAAATTTAATTTGTTCACAGGTTTAGTGGTTCGCCCTGATCTTGTTACATAGTTTTTTTCAAATGTGGGTTCTGGGCTGGACTTAATACTAGATTCAACATCATTTTCAAACATACAAGGATCTTGCACAATATTTGACTTCTGAGCATCTGTGGGCTCTAATGTTTCATTTTCCCTGGTTTTGATATTGAACTCATTGTGTGATTTTCTTAAATCTATTCTATTTCGTCTTATTATTTCTCCATGTTCCGTTTGCACAACAAAGGAACGCGGAGTTTCATGCTTTCTTACAATCTGGCCAGGCTCCCAACTCTTTGTAATGTGATTATAAATAGTGACGTTTTGACCTGGGTCAATGTCTGGCAAAACTTTTGCACCTTTATTAAAATATTGTTCATTACGATCTAATCTGTATTTTAATTTATCAGAAACATCATCACAAAGTGTTGGCTTCAAAAGGTCTGCTGAAATGGGAATTTTTGTTTTACAACAACGGCTCATGAGTAGCTGAGCAGGCGAATAATTAATGAATTTTAAAGGTGTATTACGATACTGTAATAATGCCTCAAACATATCTTTCCCTTCTTCAAGAGACTTTCTGACTATATTTTTCGCTATCCCTACAGCTTTTTCAGCTAATCCGTTCGATTGCGGATATTGAGGGCTTCTTAACAAAATTTCAAAATTCCAATCTTTAGAGAATTTTTTCATCGAAAAACTTCCAAATGGAATATTGTCACAGCTCATTTCATCAGGACATCCAAATTTAGAAAAAATTGACTTAAGTTTTAAAATGACTTCACTAGCTGATTTATCTCTCAAAATTACTAGCTCTAGCCAATTTGTATAAGCATCATAAACTACCAAATATATGTGATTAGCGTAAGAAAAAATATCTGCTGAAATTCTTTGCCATGGTCTTTCTGGCAATTTGTATGGTTTTAACGGTTCCTTGATATTTCTTCTTGCGAACTTTTCACAAACTTTACATTTTCTTGTTATATTTTCTATATCTAAACTCATATATGGCCAGTAAAATACCTGTCTAGCTCTTAGTTTGACTTTGTCCATGCCAATATGGCCTTCATGCAACTTTTGAAGCATCAAAGGTCGCAACTTCTTTGGAACCACAAGCTTATTGCCAAGAAACAAAAGTCCGTCACACACTAAAAGATCATTTTTTAATTTAATAAAATGATGTAAATGAAAGGGAATCTTATTTTTATCAGGCCAACCTGAATTTATATAATTAATAATTTCACTCAAATCAGTATCATCCTTTGTTGCTTCTTTCAGTTCACATTTGCGTTCTTCTGAAATAGGAAGATGATTAATTAAAGAATGAATTGCTATTTCCAATTCAGAATCATCAACCTCCGGTGTTGTTAAGTAAGCTCTGGACAAAGTGTCTGCTATATACAGATATTTGCCTGGCTTATATGTCACTTTAAGGTCATATTTGAGTAATCTCAATCTGAGTCTTTGCAACCTAGGAGTTACATTATACAATTCCTTTTGAAAAATGGATACGAGCGGTTTGTGGTCAGTGTGTACTAACACATTTCTCACGCCATAAATTAGATAATGAAACTTCTGACATGCAAAATCTATCGCCAAAGTTTCCTTTTCTATTTGCGCATAATTTATCTCAGTCTTAGTTAAGCTACGAGAGCTAAAGGCTATTGGATGCCCGTTTTGTAAAATGCATGCTCCCAGACCATCCTTGGAAGCATCAGTTTCTATTTCAATATCAACTCGCGGATCAAAAAATGCAAGGACGGGTGCATTTGACAACAAATACTTGAGTTTGGTCAAAGAATCATCATGTTCTTTGTTCCACGACCAGTCACTATCTAACCTGGTAAGGTTTCGTAATGGGGCTGTTACCTTTGACAAATTAGGGACAAATTTACCCAAGTACTTTGCCATACCTAGTAACCTAAGTAAATCATTTTTTTGCTGTGGGCGTGGTAAATCTAAAATAGCCCTTACATAGGATTCACAAGGTTCTATACCGTTACCTGAAAATAGCTGGCCCATGAATTTTACCTGTCTCGACTTGAATTGAATTTTTTTTTCATTAAATTTGATGTTAAATTTTTTAGCCCGATCAAGAACTAACTTTAAATTTTGATCATGTTCCTGTTCTGTTTCGCCAGTAATTATTAGGTCATCAAAATAGATGCCAACTCCATCAATATCTCCAAAAATTTCATAGTTTTTCCGCTGAAAAACTTCAGGAGCTGATCGTATACCAAATGGCAATCTAAGGAATCTATATCTACCGAAAGGTGTTCCAAAGCTACAAAAATATGAACTTTCTTCTGTAATTTTAACTTGAAAGTATCCATCTTTCATATCCAGAATAGTAAAGAAGGATTTCTTAGTCAAAGTACTTGCTATTTCATTAACAGTTGGAATGAGAAAATGCTCACGACTAATAGCATCATTTAAAAATTTTGGGTCCAAACATAATCTGAGGTCATTGTTTTTCTTTTCAACAATCACCAAAGGGTTGAGCCATTCCGTTGGCCCATCAACTTTGGCAATAATTCCGTCCTTCTCTAACTGCACTAGTTTGAGTTTTACCCTGGAATGCAATGCTTGTGGGATCCTTCGTATTGGCTGCACATGTGGAACAGCATCTTCCTTTAATATAATATTATGCGGAGTTGGAAACTCCCCTAATCCTTTAAAAATCATAGGATATCTTTTTATGACATCCTCAAGTGTTTCAAACTTGTCAGATTTTAAGTAGTCAACTCTTTTCACTAAATTGAGATCTACACAGCCAGTCAATCCCAGCAACGGTAATTGACCTTCACTACTAACAATAATGAATAGTATTTTTGCTGATTTGCCATTCACATTGCATTCCAAAATAATCTCGCCAATAGGTTTAATTGTAAAATTGCCACTACCATACGCAACCAATGTTACATTGGTCTTTTTGACCTTTTTCTTAAAATCTATATGTTTCAAATAATTGAGAGGCAGTACACTAACTTCTGCACCTGTATCCAACTTAAATTCTATTGTCTTACCCTGAACACTAATAGACTTTAGCCACATTGATTCACTAGACGATTTTTCTTTTTTATTCACTGCTCCAACTTGTTTCGTTAACGCACTTACATAAAACGATTCTTCTTCTTGGTAACTCTCAGCCAGCTCTTCTTGTGGAGCCACCTCATGCACATTCTTCCTGCCATCACTTGATTGCTTGTTATTTCTGGATTTGCAAACTGCAGCAAAATGGTGAAGTCGTAGACACTTTTTGCACTTTTTTCCATAAGCCGGACATTTGCCTCTGTCATGCCTGGTACCACAATACTTGCAAGTTACATCAGATTGCCTTTTTTCGAATTTGCTTCTGCTTTTCACCTCATTTACTGTCATTTCACTCTGTAAAACCTTTGACTGGGACCTGCTAACTTCAAAAGCTCTACAATGGGACACTGCCATATCCAATGTTAAATCCGATGCTCTAAGCAGTCTTTCCTGTGTCTCTTTGCTAAAGATTCCCATGACAATTCTGTCACGGATCATATCATCCTTATCTTTATAACCTGTCGATTTCACAGCTTTTCTTAACTCTGTTAAGAATGAGTCAAACAACTGTCCTTCTTTTTGACAAATGCTATTAAAAACAAATCTTTCGAAAATAACATTTTTCTTGGGTGAACAATGTGCTTCAAATCTTTGCTTCACATTTTTCAGCGACTTTTTTTGATCATCAGTCATATCAAAAGTATTGAATAATTCTAATCCATCATCACCTACTAGATTCAGAAAAACAGCTACTTTGGTTTCATCATCTTTCTTCGAGAGCTCCGTTACAGTTAGAAAATTGTCAAATTTCTGTTCAAACAACTTCCAATTCTCCGCGATATTACCATCCAAACTCAACGGTTTTGGCGGTCTGAACATCGACTCCATGTTTTTCACTGTAGTTTTCCGTTTTTTACAAGAGTTCAAAATTCGCCAGCCCGGTCGACACTAAATTTCACTTTTTGCGTGTTCCAATCGACCTGACACCATGTATTATTGTTACTACAATAACTAGATTTTCAGTAATAGTAATTTATTCAGAAAATACGACATTTCTCTAACATGGTTTAGTTTCATACTGCGTTACATAATGACATCTATTTTTGACAGTCATCGCCACCCCTGACAAGTCAAGAGTTGGCAACCAAACATACAAATCTGCAGGGTTGGCAACCTTAATTCCTACTATCTAATACAGATAGCATCAACATGACCTCAGTAAAAGTCCGCTGGTTCTCGAGATATCACCACTTTTGTGTATTTTTTGAAAATCTCCAGTTTTCGGTCTTTTATCACCTAGCATTGCTAGAAATTACTTCAAACTCATGTTTTTTTACCTAGGCTATCCTGAATAGTTGCTTTAAATAATGAAATTATAACTTCACCGAGAACTAGAACAAAATCCTCCAAAAAATGTCTAACTTGTTAAATTTTATGCCGAAGGTAAAACGTTAACTTAAGTTTGACTGACTGCTGTGAAAAAAAATTATATCAGACTGAATTGACAAATAATCTCAAAAACTTGTCCATTTCATGCCCTTTTCAAAATGATACAACTCTACCAATTTTTTTTGAGTCAAAACCTTAGAAATTCAAATTTTTTAGTGTTGTATCATTTTAAAAAGGGCATGAAATGGACAAGTTTTTGAGATTATTTGAAATTCAGTCTGATATAATTTTTTTTCACAGCAGTCAGTCGAACTTAAGTTGACGTTTTAACTTCGGCATAAAATACAACAAGTTGGACATTTTTTGGAGGATTTTATTCTAGTTTTCGGTGAAGTTATTACTTCATTGTTTAAAGCAACTGTTCAGAATAGCCCAGGAAAAAAAACATGAGTTTGAAGTAATTTCTAGCAATGCTAGGCGATAAAAGACCGAAAACTGGAGATTTTCAAAAAAATACACAAAAGTGGTGACATCTCGAAAACCAGCGGACTTTTACTGAGGCCATGTTGATGCTATCTGATAGACCTAATGCCAATCTATCTCCAGTGTCACTTTCGCGTGGTATTTTTGGGACACCCTGTATATATATATTTATATATATATATATATGTTGTTTATTTGTATTAAATTATTTATGATTTTATTTATTATGATATTTTATGATTTCATTGAATATATTTTGTTTATTCTAAAAGGAATTTTCATTTTATCCCCAATAAATGTCATTTAACAACTAACTAATGATATATAATAGTTCTGGAGCACAACATAATATTTTAAATACCATAACATAAATGTTAATACCTTGAGTTCAATACAAAGATATCAATTTTTGCAATTAAGGGTCCTATTCTTAAAATGACCTAAATATTAATTTTATATTAAAAAAGCTTATTAATTGTAAAGCATTAGATAATCACTATAAATATTTGATTTCTTAACTAATATCACTATGAAATTCCAAATTATTAACTTTAAATTATCTATTTTTCTACTAACAATTATTCACTAACAGTTAAGAAATCTTTCTTACTCCCCAAATCTGGTTATTTATATGGATATAAATGAGATCAATATAAAGAAATAGTTTCTTGTTTGCAATCTAATGTCTTACTCATTATAAATGAATGATTTCTTATTATTAAGATACCAATGCTGTAAGATACGAAAACATAGCTTTAAAAAAATATTTGTTAGGTCATATTCTGAAACAGATATTTCTTACATACATTCGAAATTTTTTAGTGGTAAATAATTGTTTTTCTGAGTGTATGTTTCAGCAACATTTGTTGACAGAATTCTACTCGGGCTTGATAGTCTCTTGGTAGTAGGTGTTGAACTCGCTGAATATGGTAGGGGTGATATTGGTGTTTCTTCAGGATTCTATGGGCACTTGATTTTGATATGCCTGTCATGAGCTCTATCATTCTGGTTGATACTGAAGGATTATCTTCGACTTTATTCAAAATGGTGTCATCATCCACGATCGAAGGCCGGCCACTACTTTTACGACTCCCAGGAACTCTTCCTTCGACAATTGCATTATGGGTCCGGATAAAAACTTCGTTATTAGAATGTCGGCGATTGGGGTACTGCTCTGAATAAAGCGTCGATGCTGCTCTAGCATTAAGACGTACTTCTCCATAAATAAGGTGCATGTCGGAGTATTCTCTTGCAGTGTACGAAACATTTTCTGATGACATTTCACCCAGTATACTGTTACGCATTAACTTCCACTAGATGGACGTTTAAATAGATACCTTAAGTATCTTAAGATTTAATCATTGAATCGCATCACATCATATCGATGTTCGAGAGTTCTTTAGGCAAAGAAAAAGAAATAAAAAACTCAGTGAGTGAATTGGCATCTTAATAACTTTTTATTGATTTGTTGATTGATTATTTTCAGCAGGAAGTGCAAAATGAAAGTATTTGTGGAAAATGTGAAAAAACCAGTTTTTCACAGAAATGCTCCATTTTCGATAAACATTCGAATATCTTTTTTTCTGAAGAAGTTTATCACCTGTAATTTACCTTTTCGGAATCCTCACAAAATGGGCAACTTTTTAACGTAATATGCAGAAAAGGTCTAGTGTCTTTTTTTTTACACCACATCAGATAGAATTCACTACAAAAAAATACTTCCTTCAAAACAAGAATTTAAAATTTTTTTTTTCAGAATCCCTGTATAATATTTTGTGCTATTTTTCATTGCATGAATTGAAGTAATCATTCAACAATATTTATGGAAAAAAACTGATTCGAAAAGTATTTAATTTTAGCTCCCGCAAGAGAGAAAGCATTTTAAGTGAATTCAACAATTTTTATGGAAAACAAATGATCTCGAAAACTGTGAGACTTTCATATGAGATTTTTTCACATCAGAGATTCTTTCCGTTTTCGTCCGTGACGTGGTCTTTACTTTACGGACACACCCTGTATAATTGTGTAATCAGGTTGATTCAGACTCCTTTGGGAACTAAATTCCACGTTATGGAACCATTTGTGAATGTTCACGATGGAGTGAGAAAAAAAAGAAAAGTAGCTGTTTCCGAAACCACTCGTATAAACAACTACAATAAATATATGGGAGGTGTCGACCACCTCGATTGTGAAAAGCATACATTGCCATGAGGAGAAAAAAGTGGTACTGGTCCTTTTTTCACAAGGAGATTGACA
Organism: Propylea japonica; assembly: GCA_013421045.1. Lineage (NCBI taxonomy): Eukaryota > Metazoa > Arthropoda > Insecta > Coleoptera > Coccinellidae > Propylea > Propylea japonica. The sequence continues at coordinate 101,421,506 of CM024240.1, read as the reverse complement.
TGCAATTGTGAATTCCTGCATCTCTATTGGCTAATAAATGGAACCCAATAGATTTCATAAAAGATTTTAGAGGACAAGTTGACGTAACATACTCAATTGGGCCATGGAAGAAGAGTTTTGAAGGCATCCTTTATCATTTCCTACCACCTCAAAAAATATATTTCGATGACGTGAGATATGATAATCATGGACTTTCTGAGCAAACAGGAAAATCAGCGAGCGTTGTCATTCGAAAGATGTACTTGGAAACAAGAACATTTTGTGTAAAACGGAGTGGCCTTATGCATTTCTTTTTTTTCCCAAATATCACCGCAAAACTTGAAATAGTGATGTCGTGCAATAAAACGAATAATTATTGAGAAAAAGAACTTTTTTCATTCTTATGAAAATGTATAATTTTGTTGAAAAAAAATTTTAAACCTGTGACAGCCCATCCTCATATGAGGACAGCGTTTTTTTTTCTACTTATACATTTTTATCTCATTTAAATTATTCTTACCTTCGAGGAGGTATATTTATGCATAATATACAAATTTCAGAGTAAAATTAAAAAAACAATATTTGGGCGTTAATGGGTTTAACAAAGTAATAAATATAAACTCTCTCATTATTTATAATTTTCTTCTGAACTTAAAGATTAATTAGTAATTTATGAAAAATTTTTACTTGAAAAATATCACTGTTTAACGTATGTGCATTTGAGAATGAAAATTACGAAACGAGGAAAGGCATGATTTTGGAATATAAATACATATTTGAATTTTCGTATTATTACTCACCTGCGCAAATTACTGTAGGTTTTTAAAGCATTGAAACTTGCAGTGTGATTGTCCAGAGGAGTTTGAACTGTCCCAACACTGCCAGAAGGAGATATTCTGAAATGGATACATATATATTATTTAAAATAAGTAATTTTTATACTTATTGATATTGCTTACAGTGTATCCAATAAATTTTTACTCTTCAATTTTAGCCTGATTTGAACTCTAGTTCCCATACAGAGCACTAACTGTTTGAAATCAGCGTCATTTTCCGAAATCTCCTTCAGGAGTTTCAAATTCGTTATTCCATTTTCTGAAAAATTGTTTTTTATTCACACCAGCAAATATCAAGTATAAAATAAGAGAAACATTTTTGTAGTAGAATTTTTCACTATAAATTCATAAGCCAAGCTGAGGTACTCACGTTCAAAATCTCTCAGCATCTCCTGGGTAGCGCCACATTCCGCAAGGAATAACGGAAAAACTTCCATTTTTTTGTTACACTCACAACAATTACAAACAGCCGCACAGCAAGACGCTAACCGTCAGGAACAAAATTATTCTGGAAACTGAAACCGTTAGCACTTGGCAGACCGTTGGCGGCACAAAATATTGTTGTTTTATTGGAGTTCCGATCCTGATGTAAAGGCTATTCGCTGGGACTTGTCTGTACAGGAATTTACGCTCAGACAAATAAAGTTTATTATCATTTATTATCGTAGATTTATTATAAACAAATGATCTATTAAAATCATAACCCTAATAATAATAAACATATTAACAAAGATTTATTAACCGATAATTCTACATTTATTGATAATGACCAAATAATATTGATTGGAAACCAAAATTATTGATAAATATATTTCAATCTCTGTAAAAAATAACTTATTTATAATAACATTATTTTGTTTTAATTCAGTAGAACAAAATCGTTTGTTTTAGTGAATATTAAAAAATTTTACTGAGAGTTTTAATAAATGAGCCATACTTGTTGTGAATCTTATTGAATAATTTTCACTAGATTTGGCAGAAACAAATATTTTATAACTATAACTGAGAATTTTCTTTCAGTGTAGGGCAGGTACTTTAACTATGTACTTACAGATTGTTATCATCCTCGATTGCAGAAAAGAGTTACTGCTCATTTTTTAACTGATGACTTCACATTGAAGCATAAATTGCTAGAATGTGAGTCGTTTCCTGAAAAACACTCATCAGAAAACTGTGTGGTGAAGAAAACCTTATTACCAGCCCAGTACGAAAGGTGTACAAGGAAATTAAATCTGCCATGACGAATGTTAGGGCAGGTACTTTAACTACTTTTACAGATTGTTATGATCCTCGATTGCAGAAAAGACTTACGTTGAAAAACATGTGACGATTCGAAAAAACCATGTTTCAGAATTTGTACCACCGTAGGAGGAGGAAGGGGGGGGTTAATAGAACGAGCAACGTTTCGACAGATTACCCTGTATTTCCTAAACTATTGCGTGTTCGTTGATGGATTTTTATTGGTACGTTGAAAAACATGTGAGGATTCCAGAAAACCATGTTTCAGAATTTGTATCACCGTAGGAGGAGGGAGGGGTTATTGTTGAAGTGGCTGATTGTAATTGTGTTATATATATAATTCACTTCCTGCTGCTCGCGCTAGTCGCGTTGCCGGTCATTTTTGACATCAGTACGAAAAATATAATCTATGTATCCCAAAAAAATTGAAAATGTTCTCTTCATTTTGTAAAATAAATGAAATAAACACATTCTAGTTAACTGAGTTAAAAATCTAAACCATCCTCGAACTCACATGAATACGCATACAGAAGTATGCGGGCAAAGGTTCTTACAGACAGCATTTTGTATGAGTTTCATTTTTTATATTATATATTCTATTTTGTCTAATCCTTTCATTAATTCCTTACGTTACTTTTTTTTTCTTAAATTTATCTCATTTTTTTCAATATAGAAATTTTAAAGTTGATTTTGATATATTTTGAATTCGATGTAAATATTGAATAAAATCGGGATTTAATTCCTGTTTTGGTTTCACAGTTTTCAGGATTGATTTGGGACAGTTCGGAATCGGGTGTCTACAGCGCATCAATTCTGCGCAATTCTGAAAATGTCCTGAGATGTTTTTATTTCGGAACCAAAACAAAGCTATAGTAATCATTTCATAAAATAAGCTTAGATAGTATAGCAGCAAATTTCCACACCACCAAAGAGGTATTGCATTGGCGCGTTACTTTTTTTATAGTGGGTGTTCGCCGGGAGCCCTATATTCCCACATTTTGCATATCCTTACTCGCTCTAGCCTCATACCGCAGATCGTAATAATTATTCCTGAATAAGATCTATAAAAAATACTTAAAGTATCGAACTCTACATTAAGAGAATAATTTATAACTGGTTCTGATAATCTCTTATTCGATTGTTCATTGTGAAGAGTGGAAAAATATCGGGATCATAGCTTGACAGTATTGCAATATTCAATAGACATATTAGGGGTTAAAAACTAATTTAGATTCACATCTAGCTGATCGTATATATTTAGTTCAGCTCGCTCATTATTACCACCCTGTTGCTTTTGGAAATACATATTGACTCCATAGTCGATATGTATTTCCAAAATCAACAGGCTGGTAGTAATGAGCGAGCTTAACTAGAGGTTTATATGACACGGTTTTTGAAGAAAATCATTTTAATTCAAATCACATAAATCTCAAAAACCATATTTATAATCGAAAACGTTTAAAAAGTTTTCGTCCCTATTATTAGGCAAAATACACTTAACATGGTTTTTTCTCAAACAGCTCTTACATCTGACGAAACGATAATTACCATTATCAGCATCATTTCCGCAAAATATACATTTATCAGACATATCATCTGACGACTCAATAATAATTTTTTTAAGTCCACGTCTATAAGCATTTATGTTCACTCCACTGTTCAAAGGTATAATATTTTGGAAAAAATATATTATATAAACTCCACAGTTAAATGTGTCATCCTGCTTATCATGCTGCATTACGTCGACTGTCCAGTTAATTGTATTTATATGATTTTGATGATTTTTATTATAATAGTTTGAAGCAAATATTAAAAATTTTGACAAATAATTATTTGTTTCTAATAATGAACTACCAATTGGAATTAAAAATTTGAATTTTTTATTTTTCACATCAGCTAAAGGCAGACAAAAATGATGCTGATTAGCAGTATTCCTCTTGCCCGAATAATTTTGAATGATTGGAAAGACTAAAATATCTGCCTCAATGTTGAACGTCTGAACTGAAGGATGTGATTCTCCTTCAGCGTACAAAAAAATTCTCGTTGCTAACGTGCAAGCTACAATCTGATAATTTTTTTCTTTTCCTTTGAAAATGTTTGAACATATGTCAACGATGAAATTGGTTAACCACTCGTTATTAGATAAAATTTTAAAATCTTCTTGAGTAATTTCCTTTACGTCACAGTTAAAAGTTGAAAAATAAGCAATATAATACATCTTTCCGATGTCTTTATAACATGAAAGATCCGAAATTAATCCATTTTGTAAATTTTGGTTTGTTCTGGCAGTTTTAGATATATCCTGTATTCGATTCTCACTCTCTTGGCAAAATTTACACAAAAATATTCCACCGAGAGACATTTCCGTCTTCTCAATGCAAACTTGGTGAATCCAACCATCACATTCGTCGCACTGTACCCAAGAAGCTGTTAAATATAAATTCCCTTTTTTGCAATAAGCGCATAGGTCACCATCTGTTTTTTTTGGGCAATGATCAAGCTTTCAACGCAAGCTTCAGTGATGTGCCCAGAAAATTATTATGTGGTTCTTTCCGAGGGTTCTTTCACCTTTTTCTTCCAAATTTCCTGAGAAGCGAGACTCATGTCGGTTTTTTCCTCAGTTTGCCCTTTGCAACATCGTTTCCTAGGAAGGTCGTAATTAAATTCTTTCAAAACGAACAGAACATGTTTCCTGAGTTTTCTAATTATCCGGGAGCACCTTTGACGCATTATTTTTTTGGCTAATATATTTTTGATACATATAAGAATGTGGCTGAAATTTTTTTTGTCAGAAGATAATGAAGATGTGTTGAAGATATCAACGATTAAAGAGATATGTGAAAATTCTTGGCTAATGACGTTGATATTATTATGTTTTGAATTTTTCACAGCTTACACTTTCCTCATCCCTTCAGAACTCTTCTTACTTATTCCTTCAATTGGTCTCAACCTATTATCTTTCTGATCCTGAAATTTGTAGTGTTGATTCCTTGTACCCCTCTACTATTAAAATTTTTTTTAGGAGATTCCCATATTTTTCTAGAAACCGAAAATTGTGACTTTCTCTCTTTTGATGATAAGTTAATTTTGTTCATTTTTTGGCAGCTGGTTTGTGATCACAAAACAATGATCACTCATTGCTATGCTGGTCATCCGGGCTCAGTTGATGACCAAAGGGTGTTCAGAATATCAGAGGTTCACAATTATCTGAATGACCCAGAAAAATTCCCAGATACTAGCCATATTCGGGGGATGCCGCTTATGAATTGAACGAGCATTTACTTGTTCCTTTTCGTGACAATGGGCATCTCTCAGAAAGGGAGAAACGATACAACTACTACCACTCCTCAGCGAGAATTACTGTTGAGAGGTGCATTGGGCTGCTAAAAGGAAGGATGAGGAGTTTGCTCCATTGCCTTCCAATGAATAGAGTAGATTTGATGGCTGAGTATATTGTGGCATGTTGTGTGATCCACAACATTTGTATTTTGAACGTGAACGTTGACATGCCAGAACACCAGCATAGGATTGGACACAGGTCTGGTTCACACAAACGTGATACCATAGCTGATAGTTTTGTGTAATATATTAGATTTTTGATTTTTTTTATTTTTCCTCTTTAATTTGTTCTTATTTACAATAATTTTTTTTTCAATTTCTTCTTTTTCTTATTTTGATAAAGGATAAGGATAAAATATTGCATTATAAAGGTTTCATAAAAAAATTAACCAATAAAAATAAGAAATAATTTAATTAACATAAAAATACAAAAACTTAAAAGAAATTCGAAATTAAATTGTAATGAACACTAAAAAATAATTTAATTTACTTAAAAATAAAAAAAAAACTTAACAGAAACTGAATTGAAATGAACACAAAAATAATTCAATTCACACAAAAATAAAAACACCTAATAGAAATGGAACTGAATGAATCATAATTTTTCGGACAGAGCTAGAAAGGCATCTAACCATTTTTGGTCCATTTCCAACTTTTCCCGATGCCTTCTAGCTCTATTTCTTCATGCCTCTCCTTCTGGAGCATCCTTTGCTCCAGAAGGGAGGAAACAGAGTCCTTCCTCTTCGCTGCTCTTTTTGGTTGTTCCACAAACGAGGAACAAGTTTGTTCCTTGTTTGTGGAACAACCCGTTGAAGATGCTACTGCCACTGGGGCACTCCAAGCTCTTTTGGAGAATAACTACTCCATAATCTGCAATGTATTTATTCTATATTTTTGAAACATAAATAAATTGAAACTATTAATCATCGAAATAAATACAATCTTCAATTTATAGGCTCACAGAACCTTCTTCAGGTGGACAGGGATGATTATTCAAGATGTTGTCAATGAGGGAGGAGACAGACCGGTTTCGGCCTCATTAGGCCTCGTCAGTATCCCATATCCCTTAGAGACAACATCCTATTGAAAAACCTCTTCATTTAAGACGTAAGAAGCTATCGAGTAGCAACTAACAGATGTTAATATTTTCATACTTTTTTATTCTTTATACTCACATCAAAAAATTGCCAAGTCCGCCTATCGTTTCCAGACTTGGAATTATGATCCTTTATACTTTTATAAGTTTTTTTAAGGCTCCTCAATTTGGATGAGCATTGAGGACCGCTCAAATTATGAACTTTTAGGGTCATAATTTGAGCGATGTTCTCCCATAATCTCTTATGAGAGAACTTACCATCGGAAAATTTTTCCTCCATCGATCTATATGTCTCCAACAGTGGGAGAACTGTTGGAGGATTCCACCTATAAAGGGTATCTAAAAAAATAAAAAGGGTTTAATAATCATTCCTAAATACTAGTTGATCCATTGTTATCTGAAAAAAAATTAAAGTGAAGAATTTCACTGTCAGAATCCTCCATACAAATTCCCTCAAATATCTGCTCTTCTTTCAGAACAGCAGCAGGAGCAGCCTGCTCTTCCACTAAAACATCCTCTTCTTGCTGCTGCAGGACAGCTTTAACGAGTCTCTCTGCAAATGCAGAATCTGAAAGAATCATTACATCTTGAATAAAATATACGTATAGTTGGTATGCACGTGGAAGCTCTGAAAAAATTCTAATACGACCAATAATGAAATATGTATCAAGACCCGTGAAAATATTGGAAAATTGTAACGAAAAAATTTTTTCAATTTTATTTCTTACCCCTCCTCGCCTTGTCAGCGTCTTCGGCCGACAGTGTTACATCCAATATCAGATCTCTTTCCGCACAATACAAACTTAATTGTTCCATTTCTGATATTGATTTGTGTGTAACACGTCGCTAACGATATATCGAGATTCGAGGTTATCTAACTGTCAAATTCAAATAACGCTCACAACATCCCTCGTCAAGCCGTGGGTCGGCGCGATCGAAATTGATGACGTCAATCCATGACGTCACAACTCTCTCGCGAGCGTTGCGGTCGTTCAGTGGAATGTAAACATGAGGCGTTTTGGGCGTTGTGATCGCTTAGTGGAACCACAGCCGTCTAAAGTCTAAAGTCTCTATAGACGGCTGTGGTGGAACCTACAGTAAAACGCACAAAATTTTCGGACCCGATCGATGATTCGGGTATATTCGTGAATCGGCTACTCCGAGTTCTGTAGAAAAGAAACTGCAACTGAGAGATCATCATCTGTTTACATTTTCGTCAGCGTCAGATATCAACTTCACATTTGAAAACATTTCGGTTTTTACTCATTTTAAACGCTATTTAGAGCTTGAAATTATGGGATTCTCAACTAAAATTCAAGTAAGAGGAGATTATTGTACACATTTGCGTTAGATGGAATTATTTCATTCTCGATGATGATGAAAATCGGCAATGATGACTTTGCTACTTGAAGGTAACTTTATCCCTAATTTTCATTATTGAGAATCTCTTCGAGTATTGATATTATTTCAGGTTTCATCTTTTCCAGCAAACCAGGAAAATGTGCCATCAATAAAGAGCCTGAGTAATGGCTCTCAAAAAAAAACGAACATGCACATAAATAAGTTGATAGTTTTCTATCTGTCTACACAACATAGACTTCCTTCAGCATCTATTATCACAATTGTTTTAATTTTATCTTCCATTTTTCAGTTAGTTATTGAAAAAATTAAGATCAAGCGAAGTTACTCTACTACAGATCTACTAACAAAAAGATATTATGCCATGAATTGTGATCTATATTTCCTCCTGCTTTATAAAGATTCCATCAATAATTACTAGTTTTGTTCTATATCAGTTTACCCTGTTTTATTTTCTATTTATTTCAGTGAATTCCTTCAGCATATGTACAATAGTACCTTTGATCGTAAACACATTGTACTTGCCAACATTAATATTTTCAACAATTGAGGACACTGAAAGATTATACCAATATTACAATTGAATTATATATAAATCAACTTCGACTACTCAAAGCTTGGTTAGTACCCAACTTAAATTCCATGTAAAACGCAGACTCTGAATCAGGTTTATAGAATTCACACGTTTCTGAAACAATCATTCTCAACTTATTTGTTGTGGGTTAAAATGAAAATATTTTTATCGACCCAGATAACACGGGATCTTGCTGGTATATCCCGCTAAGGTCCTCCAAATGTCCCAATGTTTCAAACTTTAATACGATATGCTAGAGATGTTTCTTTTGGGACATCCCTTCAATGTTTTTAATAAGATGTTTCAGAAACATCTTTACTAATATTTTTTCTATTTTTTACATTAACTTATATATTGATTGATATTCAATTTGGTTGAATAGTTGTAAAATTTGATACACTTAGTAAAAAACTTCGAATGCAAATGAATATTATTGCATATTTTTCAGATGCCTCCCCATTTATTAGATATTTTCATGTGTCTACCCCTTATTAAACAAGTTAAAATAATTAGGTACTGAATAACTAGGTATTATAATATTATATTATTACGTTACTTTATAGATTCGATTTATGAACAACTCTTCGTTGACCTAAAAATTATGCATCGGTTTTATTTAGCGGCCGAGAGTAATTATTCGAAAAGGGAAACTAGTGAAAACTCCGATATTATTTAGCAATTTGTATGCTACAAAAACAAAATTTGGTTAAACCCGTCATTTTTGCATATTTTATTATTCAATATTCAAATTTCGCTCGCAAATAAATTCCAATCACGTGTGGCTTCCGACGAATCCGTAGGTCGGCGCTGCGCGCTTGCGCACATCACGTAGCGTCCTGTCGGCTATTTTTACCGTTTGGTTTGGTTGTTTGGAGTTCGGATTTTCACTCTTCTGAGTTCTGGCTTCTAGCCTAGTAAGTTCTTACGGCGCAGTGTGCAGCAACAGGTGGATAATTGTTTTTTATATTATTCGGGTTCATTCTTTGAGGAAGTTGAAGTATAAGATTTACAGTGCAAATAAGTGACAAAGTGATTTTATATTGGAGTAAGTAGAAAATATTTTATTCATTTTTTTTATGATGGAGTCCCAAGACAAAAGAAAGCTTTTAAATAAGTTCCAGCAACGATTTAAACGCTTGAAAAAGGCTGAAGACTCTAAAATTAATGATCAGAATCAGACACAGGCATACGCTCAGGATTGTATGTTGGAGCTGGATCCCCAAAAACTAAGTGAAGAAGCCTCTACTTCACATGCATCAGTTTTTGAGGCCCCAACTCCAACATTCAGTTCTGAACTTATGCCTGAGTCTGATTCTGATCATTCATCAATCGAATCAGATCGTACAGACGTCATAAATAGTGCCATATCAGGCTCTTATGCATCTGAGATCAATATTAATGTAGAAAATAAGCAACCTTCGTCAAAAAGTATTTTACAAGATGAAACTTTCTCATCTTCTCTTGCAAACTGGGCTATAAAGCATAATATTAATCATTCCGCTTTATCTGATCTGTTAGACGTTCTAAGACACAACAATCCTGAATTACCTAAAGACCCCAGAACACTTCTAAAAACACCCAGACAAACTAGTTCCCAAATTAAAATAGTTGAGCCAGGATTCTATTACCATTTCGGCTTATCACTGTGCATAAAAAATTGTTGGTAGAAATTTTGAAAGTTAGTAATCTAAAAACTAATGTTCTGGAAATTTGTGTTAATGTTGATGGCTTGCCTCTTTCCAAAAGTTCTGGAAACCAAGTTTGGCCAATAATGGTAAACTTGTTTAAAAATAAAATTTTATTCAGATTTGTGGGATTTATCAAGGCAATGAAAAGCCAAAAAGTAGCAATAATTTTATGTCTGACTTTGTAAAGGAAGCTGTCGACTTAGTTAAAAATGGTTTTTTGTACAACAATACGAACTACAATGTTAAAATATTTGCTTTCATATGTGATGTTCCTGCCAAATCATTTTTGAAATGTGTCAAGGGACACAGTGGATACATGTCGTGCACTAAATGTGACATTGAAGGCACATATATAGGTAACCGAACATGTTTTCCAAATTCAGAGGGTTATAATTTAAGGACAGACCTGAGTTTTCGAACAAAGGAACAGGAAAGCCATCATATCGAAACCACTATCTTGGAAAATATTCCAGGGTTAGATATGATAACATCATTTCCGCTAGATTACATGCACTTGGTGTGTTTAGGTGTTATGAAAAAGCTACTGAACAACCTGTGGCTTGGTGGAAAACCACCATATCGTTTTTCTTCTCAACAATCGAAACTTATTTCCAATCAGTATGTAGCATTTAAGAATCAAATGCCTAAAGAAATACTTAGAAAACCAAGATCTTTCTTGGAAGTGAAACGGTGGAAAGCTACAGAGTTCCGTACATTTTTATTTTATTTGGGTCCTGTTGTTTTAAAACAAAACGTACCAGAAGAAATATATGAAAATTTCCTATGTCTTCATGTTTCATTATCATTGTTGTCAAAAAATCAAAATTTATTATATGCCCAGCAATTAATAAAACATTTTGTAGAGACGTTCTCCATACTTTATGGCAAAGAAAATATTTCCATAATGTCCATAACTTGTTACACCTTGCTGATGATGTTAAAGCATTTGGTAGTATTGAAAATTTCAGTGCTTTTCCTTATGAAAACAACATGATGTTCATCAAAAAATTAGTTCGTAAAGGTGACAAACCGCTTCAGCAGATCATCAATAGAATTTCTGAACAGTCAAGTGTAGATTTTGATTCTAATACAAATGCGTCCAATTTTTATCCCAAATTTATGAAAGAACATTCTAGAGGACCGGTTATCAACAGATCTTTAGGTGTAAAACAATTTGAAAAAATGTATTTAAAACTTTTTTTTCTATCTTTGAATGACGGTGACAATTGTTGTGTACTCAAGGACAAAAGTATAGTCCTGATAAAAAATATTGTAGTTCATGACAATGAAAACCCTAAGATAATTGGTCAAAGATTTTTAATGATAGAAAACTTTTATACATCACCTTGTGAATCATCTAAATTGAATATATTTCTGGTTAGTAGCTTGAATACTGAACTTCAATCCTGGTATTTGAGTCAAATTGTCTACAAATGTATTAAATTGAATTTTAAAAATAAATTTGTTGTCTTTCCTTTACTTCATACTATTGAATCAAATTAAATCAAATTGAATACTTAGGTTCTCTGGCTAACTGAATACACATTTAGCCTATTCGTTTTGAAGAGTTTCGTGCTCCTGAGTAATTCAAAAGTTCGAAATACGGGTTGCTATTGGTTGCGCATAAGCAGTGGAACAGCTCAGGAGCACGAAACTCTTCAAAACGAATACTATCATTCAGAACAATCTATTTCTTCACGCCCTACCAAACCTTATAATTTATTTCTTAAAATTTTTCTTTATGACGCTTTTTTGATGTTTTCAGCTTATGCCAATAGAATCGGAACGAAAATAATGTCTTCTCCGTAAAACCCTGGACAGTTGTTTGCTTCATCAGCGATGAAACAGTGGAAGCTGTGCCCACTAGATGGATTACTGGGGACGAATGTCTCTGGCCCGCTGTCACACGGAAAAATTAAATATTTTAATAAAAAAAATGCGAGTTCAATTCTTGCTGGCCCTCGCATAAAGTGAGAACGTTCAGGAATGCTACTTACGGTAAAGTAATCTTGAGTCATTGGCTATTATAATTATTTATCAGCATATTATAAATTTCTGTAGATAACTATGGAGTCGCAAGAATAAAGGCTTCCAAAGCTGAACACACAACAACAAATAAGAAACAAAGGAAAAACTTGCCACATCCGCCAAGGTGGACCGATATTGATTTAGATACAATAGACCCAGAAGAAAATAATAATAATCACGAAGGTAATTTTATTACTTGGTTGAAATTAGTATCAAAAACTGATTTCATTTGTTTCCTACAGATGTTTCAGACTCGCAAACCACTAGCTTCACCAAGATTTCAACAATACAGGTGCAGCCAACAACACCTGTGCATATGATAAAAGCTGATGTGGGTGAGTTTCTGTGCCAGGTTTCAAAATAATATGATTAAATTAAATATATTTCAGATAAAACATTAAAAAATTGTTGCTGCAATCAAAAATTATTGTATAATATACAGTCTTTACTGATAGAAATCAATTCAAAAGTGGGTAACTGCAACCACACAAACAGAGAAGTGGAAACAAACCATTTGAGCATTTTGGAAAAATCGCAAATGGAATTTCCTATTTCAACAATGGAAAAGTTGGAGGAGTTCGAGAATTACCTTTCAGTGCCAGAAAATTATAAATCATTGGTAAATATTTTCATCTCTTTAATTGCCGACTACTAAAATTTTCGTGGCTACAATAATTTAGGTTTGGATTCGCATCTATTATCCCTTTTTTAAACTTCAAGAAGATTGTTCAATTTGACACCAAAATAAGTAATTGTCCATGATACAAATTCTAGACAGCCTCTGTAGTCTGTATAAAAACTACATGAAGGGTTAGGCTTTCATATCAAGTGACTTGAGTTATTAATAGTTATATTTTTTAAATTACAGGTTCAGTTTTTTGCGAATCTTGGTGGAAATAACACTTACGAACTGATAAAACGCTGTATTGCACCTATGATTGAGGACTCGTTGGCAGAGCAGTTTTCCTTTCTGGAAAGAAAGGGAAAAATACTTTTGGGACAACTCTCATATCAAAAGCAGTAATAGGTGAATATAAAACTACATTCTGATTGTTTAATTTTTCTCAGAAATTAAAAAAAGTAAAATTTAGCTAATAATCAACGTAAATTGTTCTAATTCAATTAAAAAAATTCAGCGATTTAAATTTAAAAAAATAAAAAACCTTTTAATGATCTTAATGTAACTTTTAAGACGAATACTTCATCACACTTCGTGTTCAAGCTCATTCTATTAATAAACTATCCTCTCAAATAGTGCCATTTAAATTAAAGTATTTCTCCACAAATTCTGATTTCATGGAAAAATATAGAATGTTGTTTTTTCAATGACACAAAGAAGAGTTTTTCACATCACTAAATATATGTATAATTTTATTGTAGAAGCTGCACAGAAATCGGGTCATGCTTCCAACAACAAGGAAACTGAGCAAAAAATTGGTGATTGGCTGAGAAGAGCAAAAGAACGCAATCTTAGGGTGCAAATGAAAAACTCAAAATAACACATTATATTTGTTTCACACTCAATTCACCTCGAATTATATGGAGTGTTTTTTTGAATAAATAAAATTAAATCATTATTTTTTTATATATTATAATTCAAACCCAATGAACTTTCTAAAAGTATCCTGGATGGAAAATGGGATATTGTGATGTCAAACAATTACAGCAAATAATATTTCCCCTTCACCACAAGTAGTTACACTCTCAGGAATGTAAATATGTGTGGCAAAGGGATAAATATTTGTTCTCATATCACAAAGATGTTTCATTTAAGTGTACCAAAAGTTTGTAGTACATCCTGTAACATCCTAAAGGTATCTCAAGGATGTATTATATTAGGTACCCTGGATATCTTTTGTAGATCCCATGTCATCTTAGAAACATTCCGAAGGGATGTTTATAGGACATCGCAAATGCTGACACGGATGTTGCCAGTAACATCCCAAGAATGTCCCAAGGTAAATAGGGATTTCTCAGGGATGTTCCTATTGTCCCGCGTGTATGTTTCCGAGATGTCTTGAAGATGTTACTGTGTTATTAGGGGACTTCGATCCATTTTCCGAAAAGAATATCAAAATATCTAGTACCTGTTCATCAAGATCCCAGGCCAAAATCAATATGAACAATTGATTCCGAATATTCCTGTTCATTTTTCAGGACAAGAAAGTGATACTGTTCTTTCTTTGAAATAAATATTAGATAGTGGTTCAAATAATGTTTTTTCGTTTTCATACATCAGTTTTCTCGTTCATTCATTTCAATTACGCCCCATAGAAATTGTATGCAGTAACACTTTCAATCGTAATCAGCAATCGTTCACTTATCCTATGAAAATAAAACTTGAGGTGCTTTATTCACATTCATACTTTCCAGTCATCTGAAGACACAAACAAAGTGCTGACATTATACCCACTTCAGTAAAAATAAACTACAAACAAATCCATCGTAACAACTTATTCATTTATATCTTGTAAGATCAGCACATGATTAGATATCACAAGTTAAGTAGGTACTCTTTATTCTGGACAATGTAAAAATCAAGTTATTTCAATTTCCACCATATTATTCTTTTACACATACTGAAGAAAAACCAGACATATCAAATGCCGAGTCAAATGACTATACACCGAAGTTCTTCAGCCCTCATCGAACTATTTTCTCTATTTGTGAATCATGTAGATGCAGGTACATCAATTAAATTTTGTCTTGATACATGGATTTCTCTCATTCTTTATTAGCAATTGGAATAAAAGAATACATTTATGGAACCAATTTGATGGCTCAAACAAGTTCCAAAGTACATCATTCCATTATTTTAAATTTGTATTGATGGCACTTTTTTCCTGACATACTGGACAAATAAGATGAAATCTGAAAATGAAATCAACACTTGAAAAAATAATCAATAATTGATATTAGGGATAAGTAGTCACCTTTCAAAAGCAACGTCATCTTTGCCCATTTTCAATATATTCATACCATAATCGAAAATACCATAATCGAAAGCGATATAATTCCAACTACGACAAATGGGTACAACAATCTCCTTTTACTTGAGTTTTAATTGGAAATCCCATAATTTCAAGCTACAAATAACTGTAAAATAAGCGAACACCCATGTTTCCAAATGTCAATTTGATATCTCACGAAAATGTAAACAGATTCTGTCTGTCAAAATTCCGCTCCTTTCAATGTAGTCTGGGCGTACTGTAACATATCAGCTTCGGGTTTTACTGTATGCTCTGTAAGCGAACAAACGGAAAGCCTTCGTAAGATGCGCAGGCGCAGGGAACTTGCGCTTGGCGGGCGGCAGCTGGCGCACTGGCGCAGTGGCGCAGCGAGTTGCCCACAAACCTTCATAGCGTACACGTATAGATACAACGTAGATCGGTTGCTCATCACGATGTAATAAAATCAGAATAAATGTGTTAAAATTCATTATACGGTAATTTCTCACTCCCTCACAAAGGGTGGTCCTTCAACAGTATAATCACGACAATATTTTCGTCAAATCGAACCGGATGAGTGCCAGTAATCGACAGAATAAATGTACATTTTATCGTTAACGTGCAAACATCGTACAGTTTGAGGAAGTCCTCTCACAAAAGTGACGTTCATTGGAGTTTTCACGAAGCAATTTGTAATCAACGGTCCATCATAACATGACAAGCAGAAATTCATCAGGAACCGATAGGCATCAGTCAGTCGACGAGGCAGCAGCCATTTTGGGTCTAGAACAGGTACACAGCAACATTTTCAACTCTTCGATAAGGTGAGCCCGTTCCATATTTCACCCATCTTGGTTTTTAAAAGGTGTTTCTCGATTTGTATTTTTTATGGTAAACCCAGGGTTCCTTGATGAGGGGGTTATGAAATAGACTAGCTTATTGGCCAGGGGGTACCTACCTGAGGTAAGGAGACAATTGGAGGCAAAATGGTTTGGCAATTCTGCTATTGATTTCTGGTCATTTTCTCTTTACTAAATAAATCGACACTTTGAATTGGTTTGTTCACTTTTAGTTTTTTTTTGGAATTCGAATAAATTGTTAAAATTTACTATGGATGCAGAATCACATGTTAACATAAGTTTGA